>JANAVB010036396.1:0-27500 GCA_029216955.1 Iris pallida
TTCCTGTTCAAGGTGGGGTTTATGGTATTTTCATTTTTTATTTCATGTGAATTTGAAGCAAAGTACTGAAATTGCTATTTGTTATAATAAGCAGCAGATGAGAACCCTGTTTTCCCTCCATCACTGCTTTTGAAAGCACTGCCTTGAAGATTATGTTCAGCTTCACAAAACAGCCAGGCAAACCGCAAGTTACAGTGATCCAGGCTACTTTATGAATATGTCATCTAATGCTTACACGGATTTTATTTTTCAAGCAGCTGTGCCAAAGGTTTGTGACATGTCCTCATCTGATTTTCAATTTATAGAAGTTCAATAGTTCCTCTTCCTTAATATACTCGCTACACAGAACTAAGCTTATTGGAGCTTTTTATTTAAAGACTATGCTCTGCATGCTTGGGTGATTCATATAGCGCTAGGTATTGTGCTCTTATTCCTTCTTTAATCAAATATTATTGGCACACTATTTGAATAACTAGGGGAGGACCCCTAGGCTATGACCCTTGTTTTTCTAAGATGCCGCATAAAGAAACCTTTGGATTTGTGCGAATAACAATAGATATAATGAAGGCTAACAAGTATTGCCAACTGGCTGGGGAGTAGGATCCAGTGCATACACCAGATCACAACTAAACAGCCGGGACGTGGCACATCTAAGAAGCTGCACATCGATGCATCCTGGAGAGCTGGACATGACTGGCACTGTTGCACAGAGGGAATTACGAAGAGTGCAAAGGAATAATGCATTATATAGAAAAGATAAACCACCACACCGAATCAGTTTAGAATCTAGGATACACATATCTAGTCCTTGTACAATGACTATTAATTAGATGGCCAGTGCGGTGTTTTGGTGGTCCTTATGTGGTGGAGGCCCCTGTAAGGTACTCACATGCACTGCCTTTGGATATCAGGTAATTGAGAAAATAGAAAGAATAGAGGAAGAAAGGGAGAAGTGGCTACATACATTGAGCTAGAATGTAGGAAGAAACAAGACCCTTCCCTCATCACAGATGCTTCAGTCATGCCGAGAGACTACTGCCTTGGCAGCTTTTATCTCTTCATGCTAATAGAAGAGCACAAAATGAAAAGGGAATGTAATAACAAAGGAAATGGAAAAGGAAAAAACAAGTAACAAAACGCAAAAAAATAATTGAACAACTTTAATGTCAGTAGATAGCAAGAACAAGAGAAAAAATGGAAAGGAAGGCAAGAAAGTCAAGATAAATTATGAGTGATAATTACAGGGATTTGGTATTGTTCCCTTACACTAGTCGAGCTAGAATGCTAACTTGGTCAAAGTAGGAAAATACATAAGCAATTGTAACATAATCTTCAGGTCAAAAACTTGTTTAATTTGTATGTTAACCTGTAAACCTGAATTTACCACTTGTAAACCTGAATCATCCAGTCGAATATTAAGCAATTTCATATGCAAATAAGTTGGGTTAGGTGTCCACTTAATCATGATTATGCTGCCACCTGGAAATTTTGCTGGATCGAGACCTAGTTAATCTGATCATCATCTCCCAATTAATTGCCACAAGATTAAGTGACAGTAAAGATGGCAATAAATCTAGCAATTTCAGCTGCAATTTCGATTCTTAGCTTCAAACCAAAATATAAGCCTATTTGTGGAATTTTGAACAAGGGACATGCTAGATAGAGAGAACCCATTAGTATAGCCAACTCAGTGCAGTATGCTATAACCCATTAATATAGCCAACTCAGTGCAATATGCAGGGCTAACTAGCATTATTTAATATGTTGATGTGCAGTATGAAACTAATTTGAGTACCAGGAAGCATAATTTCGTAGAAATAGTAGAAGAATTAATGTACTTCTGACAACAGGATATAAAGTATATCCACTTGCTGAGAGTCTGGGACTGTATACTCGGTCCGACATAATCCTCAAAAAGGAAAACTAATCAACCAGCTACAAAGCTCTTCTACTTTTATCCGAAAGAAAAATAAAAAATAAACTGAAATGCCTGAAGTCTCAAAGCATTATCCTCGCACCACCTATAAACTTGATTAGTGGCTTAAGAAGCAATCCTTCATCTAGGTCCTTGTAGAAGAATAGACTACATTGGAAAAATATTGGGTTCAGTCGTATGGGCTCTAGTTTTGCAATTTATACGAGATAAAAATTGGACAGCTACATAATAGATGTTCAATAGCTAGAAAATGACGATCAGATAATAGTTAATAAAGGAAAAACATAAAATACTCATAAATCACTCTTCAACTGTCACAAATTGAGGAGTGATAATGGGTTTGGAGAGGAGTTTGGAGAAGATGGTTTCAAAGAGAACGGGTTTGGAGAACATGGACTTGTTTTGGTGGAAGTTCGAAAGTTAGGTCTAAGATGAACAATGCTCTTATATCATGTAAAAGAACATGCTACATTATAGAAATATTGGATTTAATCAAGAGAACGGGTTTGGAGAACATGGACTTGTTTTGGTGGAAGGTCGAAAGTTAGGTTTAAGATGAAGAATGTTCTGATATCATGTAAAAGAATAGGCTACATTATATAAATATTGTATTTTTCATTAGGCTCCAGGCCAAGCAATATATAGGTGATACAAAAGTGAAAAGCTATGCAGTAGATGTCCAATAGCTAGCAAATGATAAGCACATAGTACCTAATAAAGGAAAACAAAAATATTCAAACTGCCACCAGGGGGCCCAATGGTCGGGGTTGGTGTGGATTATTGCGAAGGTCCAGGGTTTGAACTTTGGCCCTAACAAAAAAAAATAAAATATTCATGAATCACTTCTATTGTCACAAATCGAGGGATGATAGTTTTGCAACCTCTGACTGATGAAGCTCTAATATGTTTGTTTCATGCTACCTATAATTTTCCATTAATTTAGATTCTATGCAGGTTATATTCTAAAAAAATGATTTTTTTTCAAACTTTAATTTTAATAAAGGTTTCATTTTTTATGAATTCTAAGATTGTTAAGGATCTTGTTCTTTCTAATTTTATGTAATATTTTGAAACGAAGTTCAATATTAGTTAGGATTCTAGTTAGATCATGATTGGGGCTTGGTTTCTTTGAGAACAAGTATACTATTATCATGAATAGAACTTCTTATGTAGTAAATATTTTGGATGCAAGTGAATGGTGAAGTCCTTCTGAGAGTGATTCAAATTTTGTACCGAGCCTCGGAGTGATTTGGTCATTTTTCTGAAGAAGTGTTCCTAGATCATCATTTAGCATCAGAGTAAGTTACTCATTTATTGGACATATCTCGCCCCAAAGCCTATACCTCCAATGATTGATCCGAATCATTGTAATCACTACACAAGTATTGCCAGGTTTTAGATCAAGTTAATCAGCATATGGATCACCTACTTAATATCATGTCCAAACTGGTTGCTCTAGAGGCTTGAAGAATGGATCATATTGTCTACAAGACATCCTTGATTGTTGATGAAGATCCTCTGACGGAAGGCTTCACAACTACAGTCTCCATAAAGGCAGCCTTCTCAACTGTAGTCCCCTTGACAACACTTTTACAAGCCAACTTGGTCAAACTACAACTTGCCTTTGCGCCTATACATAAACTTCTTGTTACATCATCTTGCTCAAAACCTATTTGACATTTGTCCTCAACACCTTCCACCCTGCAACATTGACTTAGCAGGGCTATCTTTAGTGCATTCAATTTTAGTACCCGATGTCAGATGAAGTGGAGCCTTTTGGCATTATTTCTCTGAGCACCATATGTTCGAGGATTAACTGATAAATTTGGATCAGAATGAAGAATTTTCTCTTGATGTAGACAAAAAGATAGTCGTGGTTCCTTGCTGTAACGGGAGTGCTCTTGTGCATCAACCTTTTAATCTAGTCATTCAGCCAATTCGACGAGGATGTCAAATTGTAAGAGGGGAAAATTTAATGCAAAATGTACAGCAATCATATTTTGTCCAAAGTAGGTTTGAATTGAGCCAAGTAGTTGCTTAAGCTGCTTGAAGCCACAAGGACCTACTTTGGCCATCATTAATTCTGTTTAACTACATCAAGTTTGTCCATTCAGTTTTAATGCTGCTGTCTTCGTTGTATGGAAACTTTCAAAGGAGGTGAGAGAGAGGGAGTGGAATAAGGTAGGAGGGTAAATTGGTCAATGTCACATTAGCAAATCAGTTTTGTACCAGTTAGAATTAGCGCAGGGTTTTATCTGTTTTCAAAAGTTTAGTTTCTAGTGTTTGCTGCACTAGAGAGTTTACCTACCCTTAAATATAACTTAGAAGATGCAAACTATCTAATACTTAAGGACCTATTTTGGAAAACTTCCTAATATAGTAGTAGAGGTTTTAAATACCTCAGACGACCTAAGACTCAAGGTGCTTATAGAAGTTGGGTCATCTGCATCAGTTCTAGAAGATGCAATGGCACATAAAATATTTGTGTATGGTCAATTTTTTTTTTTTTTTCCATTTCATATGATAGTCCAATTTATATCTATCCTTATTGCTTTTCTTTTTAGATCTTCCATGGCACCACTTTTTGTGGGTGGATCATTTTGAATTTATGATGCAGAATATAATTATTTCGATATTTTAAATGTAGCTTCTCTAAGAATTATAAGTTATTAGCCACTGTTCCAAAAGAAATTCTCATTTATTCTATTAATTTGGTAATGGACATGTTGTGTTGAATATATTTGGTTGTTGTTTGTTTCACAATTTATTTTCCTGTGCAAAACTTGGTTAATGTTTCATTTGGTCACAAACTATTTCAAATTTGTAGTCATGTAATTTACATGAGCTGACGTCTTTTCCAAGACAAGTTCGTTATGCCATTTTAAATTTCTTTTCACTTGTGGGGACACAGTAGATACTTTCATTTTGAGGAAATTGATGAAAGTAACTTGTTCTTCTTGCATCTGTGTACATAGTATTGTTGAAAGTAAAAATTCCAAATATTGTATTCTTTGGAGTTATCCAGGTTAAAATTGCTGAAATAGTTTTGTTCTTTCATCTATCTAATTTTTTACTATATGGACTTACGATGCCTTTACAAGTATATGCTTTATTCTTAGTCTGTAGACTAGATGATCAGGTCTAGAATTGCTTATACTTAATAATTTAACATCCCTTGGAAACATGATTTTATAACATTTTAAATGCTATTCTTCCACAGTTTGTCCAGCTACATTTAGACCCAGCTACCAGCAACATTCTTCCAGCTAAAAGCACTGGGTCAATCACACAAACACTGACTGTCACTAATAACCAGCATGGACAGGTACTTACATGAAGATTCCATTGACGATGCCTTGCCATATCATATATTTCTTGAATCATTTAGCTCTTTGGTACAAACTAACCACTGTTTATACTCGGATTTGTCGCTAGCGTTGGTAGGCTGATTCTCTTTATTCGTATCTTCGTGCTCATGGTTGGCATTAAGTAGTCGTTTACTGTGTCAAAAGAGAGAGTATTGTGTTTTCTTCCTGCAAATTATGTGCAAATAATATCTGTATTAGTTGGATGATGGAAATGGATAGTAACAATACAGTGATTATGATTACGATAATATCTGTATGCTCCCTCATTGGTGAACGGACTGCATTTTAAAAATTGGAAGGAATCCTAAGCAGTTATCTACAGTCATTTATGATTATGATTTTAGCTGGAAACTAATTCTATCTTTTGTTAAATAACTTGCCATTGAAGCACTGTTGCTCTGTTCCACTGCATATACCGTCAATTAAATTTCTAAAAGCTGTGTCAGTACGTGCTCAGTGACTGATATGTAATCTTTATTTAATGGGAACCAAAACATTCATGACAAGCTATTCCTGGATATAGTTATATTGCTGGTATAAGTAATCTTTAACCTATTCTCGAGGACATTATTTCTCTCCCCTCAGCTTTGTTAAGTGCTGTCATCTCTGTTAAATTAGCAATCAGTATATCCCTTTTAACCTCTGATATCCGTGTCCAGTTTTGCTCTTGCTACTCTCCCTAAACTATTACCAGGTCATGTATCATCAGCTCTTCAGCAGTGTGTTGCAATAGGCAGGCAGCTGAGATTGCCTCAATTGCGTAGGTGAAAATTGAGTAAGAGGGAGAGGTAGGAGTCATTGTGGGGGCGGTGGTGGGGGAAGACGAGGAAAACGAATTAAAATTGTTGCTGGCACTTATTGCTAGCATTTTGATGGGAGCTATATTGTTCAGGCTGCTTTCATGCTGCTGAATGGAGGCTTGATGGAGTCTGGAAGAGAAGGGGAAAATGTGGTGAAAGACAAAGTATACTACCTACTGCCCTATTTAAATATGGATGTCTGATTATTCATTTAAGAGTAAGCCGTATTTGAGTTAATAGGGTTAGGTCAATTGGATTAAACATAGAGATTCCAGCCCACCATTCATTTTTCTCCTCTATATTATGGTGTTCCGGGATGGCGGCAAAAAAGTAAATGCTGTAATGAATTAGAACTATTTGTTTTTAGAAGATGGCAAGTCCTCTGCATATGCCCTGAACACAGTCTAGCTGCCTAATTCACCCGCAGGCCAGACTGCCCACCTGACCCTACTGGCATTTGTGCCAACCCATAGTTAAGATGCAGCGGGTTCCTGATTCGGATAGGCAAAAGTGTCGACCCAAGCAAACCAAATCTTACAAGATGAAGTTAACAAAATATATCAATCAAATGGTGATAGAAAAGACAATAAAGTCAATTAATTGTCAAAATAAAGCATACTAGTTAGTTGTAGGGTTCAGTACAAATTATTCCTTGGTAGACACAAATATATACACACACAAACAATCCGCTCTTACCTGAACTGCAGCGTACTGGTTAAGCTTACCCCCTTCATACTGCGACCAGGATTATCTCATTCCCAAAGTGAACCACGACCCAGGTAACTATGCGCCAACCTGACCTGTATTTAATAGGCTCTGGTCTGCTTGATTAGGGTTTTAAGACTATGTCACCAGCTCCTTTCTGTTCCATTCTCTCCCACCATGTGTTATAGCAGGACTGGATGATGTACTAAACACTTGGACGATAACAATGATTATGTGCCAAGAGTTGCACCCGAGGGCTGAGACCCATCCGTCTATCCCAGTTGCTCAGTACCCAACAGCTGTGTGCCACCTCCACCTAGATATGACGATTTGGATAACTGCCTACCAATCTTTCTTGCAAACAACTGTTGGCAAGCGAAATAGAATTCCAGTTTCTTTATTTTCTACTGTACAAAAAGTGTGATGGTCCTGTAGTCACAATATTTAATGCCATGAGGACTTGCATTTTTGTGTGGAGGTGCCATATCTTTTTTCTGTTCTCTTTCAAAGCCAATGACTTCTGATAACCACTTCTGCAAATTGTGATGGAGTTGAGCTTTCGGTGGCTGTTGTTACTCCATTACGGAAATCACTAAAGCCCAGCCTTCACAGCTGTTACTAGGAATATGAAATTATTTAGATGTGTGGAAGGGCATGTCACTCAGTATTAAAGGGTACATTGACTTTCTACCTCACCAGGGAATTCATAGAATCTTGTGCTTTCCATACTGCTATATTCACGATAGAGGAAACCATTATGATTTCTCACTGAGTGGAGGAAAGATTTAGTATGACCTGTGGCAATTGCTTGATCCGATAATAACATCTCAGATTCTCAGCCTCTATTAATCGTTTCTTATGGTTTCTAGTGTTGTGATTGTCAACTAGAGGCCCAAATGATCATAAAGTCATGACACAAAATGGCCACTGCTTCTCCTTTGTGGATAACAAAGTTCCATCTTCAGGGACAATTTCTAAAATATAGAGGTTTGAATTATGTTCGCTTTAATAGTCATCTATGTACTAGGAAGTTCACATGGGTTTCAGATTCATATGATAGGCAGTGGTAGAAATACCAGTGCTGATTCTCCTAAATAAGTGTTGTGAAACACAGATTATTGCTACTTAGATTTAGTATGTGCATTGTGCAATTGATTCCCCTTGCAAGTTCAATCCAACTTATATTTAACAATGTTAATACTTCTTTTGTTTCAATTCACACCTAATAATTCAAGCTGTGATAGATCAAGGCACAGGAACCAGAAAATATGCCACTCTTCACCCCCCCCCCCCCCCCCCCCCTTCCCCCCCCCCCCCCCCCTTTTTCCCCTTCCCCTTTTTCCATGGATAACGAAGGACTTCTTGCAGATGTGCCTTGACATAAACACCGGGATGTTTCAGTTCTGCAAAACTTAACACTCATCTATGAATAAGTTTATTATCATGGCGAGGAATTTAACTTTCACTGGTTTGATGTATGATGCAAAATATGTGGGCATAAACTCTACTGATAATAGGATTACTTAAGATAGCCTTTCCTTCCTGCGTACACATCAATATTCTGAATTTTCTAATAGTAATTTTAGACAGGCTTCCCATTTTTGCATGCAGAATTTATATTTCAAGTGCGTGTCATACCATTTCATCCTTTTTTTATGTTCCTATTTGTTTTAGAACACTTAACTTTGTTCTGTTTCAGAAACCACTTGCCATGAGAATACGGATAGCCTACAAGGTGAATAATCAAGATAAGCTGGAACAAGGGCAAATCAACACTTCCCTTCCGGTCTATGAAGAAGTTGATTATGTATTCTTCAAATTTAAAGTGGTGCTTTTTAGTTCTAGTTTATCCGTCATGGATGGACCATATAGGCTCCTGCAGTCTACAGTTTCCGTATAGTTTTTAGCAATTTGTTTGAAATTTTAATGCTTCTTTCTTGCCATTTCAACTGTCAGCTGCGTCTGTAGTTTTTGTATGCCACATCTTGTTTTGGGTTTGTTGTAGCCCATCATTCCTTGAGGCTTTGTATCTTGTTTCTATCAGAGTGGAAGATGGACTCTATTTTTCACAATTATATTTACTTGTACCTTCCTGTAATGGGTTAATAGTTTTCGAGTATTACGGCAGCATATTATTAGTGTTAGCTTGAGTTATGCTAATATTTGTATATGGTAGAAATATATTGTGTTAAGTACATACCATATAAGAATATATACGAATGCAATCATATATGTTAATACAAACCTTTTTATATAACCTCATGAAATGAATAAACATATAATTCATTCTCTCAAATACATCTCCAAGCTCAATATTTGACTATTAGACCTTTACGTTGTTCGTTAGTGAGAAAATCAATTTATCAATTTGTACTTGTGATAGAGAATGAATTTGGAACTGCAGAAAATCTATTGCTAGCAATTTTTATTTATTCGCGGATATGGAAAATGAAGATGAAAACATACATTGATAGGAATTGATTTCGTAAAGAAAAGGAACAAAAGAAAAGAATATATTCGGTATGCTGACATAGATGGCGTACACTCCTGGGTGTTCTTTCCATAAGTTGGGAATCCCACCCAACACTACAAAATTTTCCCTATCCAATTAGGTGGAGGAACTCGTCGTTCTGACGATCCTTTTGTATTACTCAAATTTCTTCCTTAGCGGAATTTTCTTGAGCATATTTGCTCCATTGTTATCTGTATAACCTTTTCAAGTGTTGTTTATTTTGCCTCAAGCACATCTCGTATCTAGTGATACCGAGTTGCAATATGCTTAGACCGACTATAAAATGTCGAGTTCTTTCCAAGGTGAATAACACTGAGGCTACCGCAAAGCAAAACATACTGTTTTTGCTTAAGTCTCATCTATTGCATAAACTTCTTCATCCATAATAACTCCTTGCAAGCGTCTGTCGCCATAATGGACATTGTCTTTATCGTAGACAAGGCAACACACTTCTGCAACCATGACTGCCACAAAACTGTTCTACCAGTAAATAGCATGAGTTTGTCCAAAGTCGATCTTCTAGTATCCACATCTCCAACCATATCACCGTAGGTATACCCAACCAGCTTTGGCTCATAACTCCCGATTGAAAGCTTCTAATCAGCAGTGTCATGAAGATAATAAAGGATCCACTTGACCGCACTCCAACGTATCCTCTCAGGATTTTAGAGATACCTGCTAACCATACTAAATGTGCAATGTCTGGCCTTGTACACACTATGGAATACATGAGACTCCCCACTACTGAAGCATATGGAACTTTCTCCGTATCTTTCTTTTCGTCCTCGATTTATGGACATTATTCCGTCATAAGCTTAAAGTGAGCTGCAAGAGGGGTGCTCACTTTCTTCGATCCGTCCATCCCGAAAGCTGAAGTACTTGATGTATGTAGTTCTTTTGGGACAGCCAAAGCAACTTGGACTCTCTCTCAGCTAATCTCTATCCCAAGAATAGTCTTCGTTATGCCCAAATCTTTCATAGAGAAGGTCGCGCCCAGTTGACAATTCAACTATCTTGGTGGCATTTCGACCCACCAATAGCATATCATCTACATACAACAATAAAATGATAAAATTATTCTTTGTACAATGCTTCACAAATGTACAATGGTCCGATGTACGTGCATAACCATTGCAACGGAGATTGCTTTAGACCATACAGACTCTTCTTTAACTGGCAGACCAAATGTGACTTGCCATTTTCACAGAATCTCTTGTGCTCTTGCATGTATAATTCATTCTCTAAATTACCATGGAAGAGTATTGTCTTGACATCTATCTTCTCAATCACCATATTAAAGCGGACCAAATGTGATTTGCCATTTTCATAGAATCTCTTGTGCTACTCCATGTACTCTAAATTATCGTAGAGGAAAGTCGTCTTGACATCCATTTTCTTAATTTCCTCCCATTTTTTTTTTTCATTTTTTGGGTGTCATTGTTACGTCCCAGATCCAGAATACCGAAGAGCGGGGGAATTAATGACTCAGCCATCTACGTATTACGGGTAAATGAATACCATATAATACGATCAATGATGTCTATGCATACTACATACAAGTCTCACTAGGGTTACTCAACATCTATTGTCTCAATCATTCAAACAAGAAACAGTAACATAGAACATGTAAGATAAAGCAGTAAGGCATCCCAAACGCTCAGTCAAAATGTTCTGGAGACCTGGCTTTACAAAACACAGCCAGATGATATAACAAGATATACACAATCATTATCAGCTGCAGTCTGATTTAGTTATAATTATGTGAAAGCAAGTGTAAGATAGTCCGACTAACAGGTCGGTGCCAAGCGGCAAAAGTAATGTAAGCAGTAAAACGAGCAGGGAAGCAAGGAACCCAGTCGTGTCCTCCAGCGGCCATGATTCTAGTATTGACCATCTTGGGGTAGAAGTAAGCTGGATCCTCATGAACTGGCTCTAAATCTGGCCATGCAAAACCAGTGAGGTTAGACCTCAAAATAGCAAGTACTACAAGGAAGCACAAAATACAGGAATAAAACTAGTGAGAAGTAATTAAAGCATAATAAATATTAATTTCTGTTTTTGCTACCGGGGTTCACGTTACATCGTGACACTTCGAACCAACTCCCCAACAAAACAAGGACAGAAGTTGACCCGTCATGTCATGAGTTATGACATTCCGCTCACCTTAGTAGTTAACAGAATAAGATACAGTGTACAGACAAATCCAAACTAAAGCGACAATACAATTACTACGGCTTGCTAATTGTAAGTTCCAAGTTATCTTGGAAAGATGCATAATGGAATTCCTCGGTTCTTACCATGTACAAGTAAGGCTAGTCAATCCAATCATGAATTACACGGGTCCTAGTAGGACGCCCATCAACAATATTGTAAAAAGTAAACAGATACCACTCCCTGCCCTTGTGGAAGATTTGCAGTATCCGTGGGGACCAGTCGACATATCGGGACACTATTTGTCCCGAAGATGACTGTCATGTAAGAACTTGGAATTCACTCCTCTCCATACAGTAGTTATTTTATGTTACTTAGGTGTCCCTACGTTAATTGAAATCTCATTTCGTGGGTCATGATCATTCTGAAAGAGTACATCCGTACGGGATAAGATATGCATAACTCTACAACGATACCAATACAGTTAGGTTGTAGGTTTTACATAGCGTAATGTAGCAAACAAACCTAGCCACGGGATAATCATGCCTTGACTGTAAGATACACATGATTTTTTAATAAGAAAATATTTACCAGTGCATTAGCACATACTCAATATTACGTGAATTGAAAAAAATTGAATAGTTGGAAATATCAGCACGAGTACATATGTCAATGATCGGGGTCGGCTAGTCAGTCGCAATAGTTCACTGTATAAATAGGAACATGTCTCATTCAATTCAATATGACGATTAGCTAGTCTCTTAGTTCCAAATATATGAACGCATGATCAATGTTCAATCAATATAGCAATGGTGCGACAAAAATGATGCGAGCAAAGAATGGTGCGAGCAACAATCGGTGCGGACAATGAATGGTGCCAGCAACAATTGGTGCGGGCAACAAACGGTGCGAGCAACAATCGGTACAAAAAATGGTACGAGCAACGATTAGTACGGACAACAAATGGTGCGAGCAACAATTGGTGCGGACAATGAATGGTGCGAGCATCAATTGATGCGGGCAACAAATGGTGTGAGCAACAATTGGTGCGAACAATAAATGGTGCGAACAATAATTAGTGCGGGCAACAAATGGTGCGAGCAATAATTGGTGCAGACAAAGAATGGTGCGAGCAACAATTGGTGCATCAGCAACAAATGGTGTGAGCAACAATTAGTGCGAGCAACAAATGGTACGAGCAACAATTGGTGCGGACAATGTGTGATACGAGCAACAATTGGTGCGGACAACAAATGGTACGAGCAACAATTGGTGCGGACAATGAATGGTACGAGCAACAATTGGTGCGTCAGCAACAAATGGTATGGGCAATAATTGGTGCGGGAAATGAATGGTGCGAGCAACAATTGGTGCATCAGCAAATGGTGCGGGCAATAATTGGTGCGGATAATGAATGGTGCGAGAAACAATTGGTGCATCAGCAAATGGTGCGGCTGCAATTGGAGCAGTAGCAATTGGCGTGGCTGCAATTGGTGTGACAGCAATTGGTATGGCAACAATTGGCACGACATCAATTGGTGCGGCTGTAATTGGTGCGGTTTGCAATTGGTGCGGAAGCAATTAGTGCAGCAACAATTGGCACAGCTGCTGTTCTTCAGAGCAACTCAAAAACTCAAGAAACCCATGCAATCCCAAAACTTCAAATGATCATAACTTCTAATCTATATGTCAAAATGAGATAAAACAAAATGAAAACTTGCTTAAAATTGAACCCTCTTGGACATAGAAACATTTCTTTTCAAAGAACAAGTTTTGAAGATCAAAACCCCATTTTTCCTAAAGAATCCACTTTTCTTCAAAGTAATTAAAATACATGAAAATGAAATTAAAATGCTAGGCTACAACATTAATCATGCAATGAATGAAAAGAGGAAGATAATAGAACAATAAAATTGAAGCTTTGAGGAATTCCTCCATATTATGCAAGATGTACTTGCCTCTCTCTCTCTCTCTCTCTCTCTCTCTCTTTCTAATGGCTAAGGTTTTGATGGAGGAGAAATAAATGGAAGTGAATAAGGAGAGAGAGAGAGAGAGAGAGAGAGAGAGAGAGAGAGAAAGTGGTATAAATACCAAGTCCAAGGGATCTCCACCATTCATTCCTCTCTACTCAATCTAAGTCATTCATCTCTTTTCATGTTGAACCAAGCCAAACCAAGTTGGTTCAACATGAACCAAAAGCTAGGAAAGAACAGAAAATAAAATACAGGAAAATAACTACCAGGTAATTACATGAACTAAATGTAGAATAAATGCATAACAAAGACTAAATAAATACATGCAAGCAGTACACGTAGTAAAATATATATTCTGGGAATGGGGAGTGACATCTCTACCCTCCCTAGAAAAATTTTGTTCTCGGAATTTTAAATCCAAGCAGGCTAAAAATATCAGGGCTAGACTAAGATAATTACAAGCAATTCTAGCAAGCAAGCAATCATCCTAAAATATCAATAGAAAACAATCAATCTATATTATCAATCTACGATATCAAGCAATCTCTACCCATAGGGTGATAAGCATGTAGAATCAAGACAATCAAGATATACGCAAAAAATATATACCTTGTGAGTCAAATAGGTGCGAATACCATGATCGGATATCATTCTCACGTTCCCACGTTGACTCTCCTAAGGAGTGACACCCCAAACAACACGAACAAGGCTAATTGTTCGGTTCTTGAGTATCTTCTTCCTTCCGTCCAAAATGGACACAGGCTGTTCCTCGTAAGACAGATTTGTACCAACAACCAGCTAAGAATGATCGAGGACATGGCTTGGGTCCGATACATACCTACGCAACTAAGATACATGAATCACATCATGCACCTCTCGTAATGAAGGCGGAAGGGACAAATGATAAGAAACATTGCCTACCCTATCAAGGATAACGAATGGGCCCATGTATCGTGAACTCAGCTTCCCGCGAACCCCAAATCTAATGACTCCACAGGTAGGCAAAATATGCAAGAACACATGGTAACAAAAAATTCTAGTGGCCTACGATGCTGGTCTGTCCAATGGCGATACCGATCTTGCACAACCCGAAGTCGCTCTCTAATCCCTTGGACAACTTCAACCGTCTGGACAATCATCTCTGGGTCTAACATCTTTCTCTCCCCAATATCATCCCATGCCAGCAGCGATCTGTACTTCTTACCGTATTGTGCCTCGAATGGTGCCATCTGGATACTAGCTTGATAACTGTTGGTGTACGAAAATTTGACTAACTGCAGTTGATATTTCCAAGATCCTCCAAAATCCAGGATACAAGCTCGCAACATATCTTCTAAAGTCTGAATTGTTCTTTCTGATTTCACGTCCGTCTGTAAGCCGTACTGAATCTTTACTTGGTACCCAGGCTCTGATGTAAACTCTTCCAGAAATGTGACGTAAAGCGGATATCTCTATCTGACACAATACTGATAGGAACTCCATGCTGCTTGATTATCTGTTGCATATACATCTCTGCCAGCTCCTCTGTAGGTTGTTCTACTCTGAAAGAAAGAAAGTGTGCCAACTTTGTAAGCCAATCCACATCACCCTAATAGCATCATTGCTACTTGGTGATATCGATAAACCGGTCACAAAGTCCATTGTGATGTGCTCCCACTTCCACTCCGGGATTGAAAGCGGTTGTAGTAATCCTGCTGGCCTCTGTTGTTCTTCCTTCACTTGCGGACATATTAAGCAACAGGAAACGGATCTAGCTATCTCCCTCTTTATTTCGTTCTACTAGAATTGTTGCTTGATATCCTTGTACATTTTGGTGCCTCTAAGGTGTTATTGAGAACTGTAGGCCTCTGTCATAACCTCATGTCTGATATCTCCACTTGGCACACATAAACATGATCCAAACCTAAGTGTTCCATCCTCATGATTTTCCATCTCCTTCCTGAGTCCTGATTCACATTCTGTCCTAAGCTTCTGAATCCTTCGGTCATGTGCCTGAGCTGCCTTGATCTTGTCTACTAAGTCGGATTGAACTTATAGACTTGCCAGAATTCCTACGCCACTTAGAAGTATAACGTCGATGCCCATCTCTTGAAGATATTCTAGAATGTGCTTCTGTGATGTCAACATAAATGTACCGTCTCTCCTGCTGAGATCGTCTGCTACTGTATTTGCCTTGCCTAAATGATACTGAAGCTCCACGTCGTAATCCTTGATCAGCTCTAACCACCTTCTCTGTCTCATGCTCATATCCTTCTGAGTAAAAATGTGCTTCAGACTTTTGTGGTCTGTGAATATGTCCACATGATCATCGTACAAGTAATGCCTCCATAGCTTCAAAGAAAATACTATTGCTGCCAACTCCAAGTCGTGAGTTGGATACTTCTTCTCACGGTCTCGAAGTTGCCTTGATGCGTACGCTATCACCTTCCTATGTTGTATTAGGACACATCCAAGTCCTTTTCCTGACGCGTCACAGTATACAGTAAAACCTCCGGGTCCAACTGGTAATGTAAGAATAGGTGCCAAAATCAACTTATGCTTCAAGTTTTCAAATGATGCCTGGTACTGTGTCGACCAGACAAATGGCACATCCTTTCGTGTCAAACGGTGGTGCTGAGACTCTTACAAAATCTAACACGAACCTTCTACAATATCCTGTCAATCCTAAAAACTTCGCACATCTGCTACTGTCTTAGGAATTGGCCAAATTTCTACTGCTTCCACTTTTTTGGGATCCACTGCTACTCTAACCCCTGATGTGATGTGCCCCAAGAAAGAAATATGATCCGACCAAAACTCACACTTACTGATCTTGGCGTACAACTGGTTTTCTCTCAGAACCTGTAATACTTTTTTGAGATGATCTTTATGCTCTTCTTCACTTGCTGAGAATACGAGAATGTCGACATTGAACACTACGACAAATTAATCTAAGTATAGCATAAAGATGCGGTTCATCAAATCCATGAATATCGGTAGAGCGCTGGTCAAAACAAACAGCATAACTAAGAATTCATAATGCCCGTATTTTGACCTGAATGCTGTCTTAGGAATATCCTCTTCTCGAACTCTAACTTGATGATATCCTGATCGAAGATCTATTTTGGAGAAAACTCTTGCTCTGCTCAACTGATCAAACAAGTCGTCGATCATAGGTAATGGGTACTTGTTCTTCACTATTACCTCATTGAGCTTTCTATAGTCAATACACAATCTTGATGACCCATCTTTCTTTCTTACAAGTACCACTGGTGCTGTCCATAGTAATTTGCTGGCTCGAACGAACTTCTTCGCCTTCAGTTCTTCTATGTGCTGGTACAACTTGGCCTGCTCTGAACCCGACATTCTGTAAACTCGATCCGAAATCGGTTTAGTTCCAGGTGCCAATTCTATACCGAACTCAATATCTCTTACAGGTGGTAGACCTGGAAGTTCTTTGGAAAATACGTCAAGAAACTCTTCAACTACTTTCGGGACTTGAATTTCTTCCAATGCCGCTACGACTCTTTCTACTTGTTGGACTGCCTCTGATCTGACTAAGGTAAACTGCTCCATGCCTAGAATATTAAAAGATATACTCCCTCTACGGCAACCTATCATTGTATGACTGTCTTTCAGCCAGTCCATGCCCAAGATAACGTCAAAATTACCTATAGGTAATTCTATCAACTTGGCGAGTAAGGAACGCCCGCATACTATGATTTGACACACCAGACTAACTCTACTAACTCCTACGAGCCCATTACCAGTGAGTATATTCAACCTCTCTAGCAATGACTTGAATTTTATTTTTAGCCGTGTCATAAATCATGCAGATATAAATGAATGTGATGCTCCCGAATCAAACAATGCTACTGCGGGATATGAAGCAACGAGAATGTTACCTGCCACAACATCTTACGATGCAAATGCCTCTTCCAAGGATAAATTGAATGCCTACCCTCAGCCTCCTTGTTGGTTCCCATTTTCTACGGCCTAGCCTGGTGTTGCTGCTGGCCTCTGCCTTGGGGATGCTGGGTGGTCTCTATTATTGCTGCTGTATCGGCGGTCCCTGCTGTCATAACATCTGAGCCTGTGTCATCAACGGATGTTGTGCCAACGGTTTCGCTGCTACCACTGGTCCTCGATACTGGACTACCCCTGGTGCTGGCAGTACAAAAAATTGTTGTACTGGCCCTCTTGGCCTTAAATTCATAGGATATGTGGACACCCATTGATCTGGACTCCCATATATCAAACATTGTCCGTTCAATATCTGACACATACCTCTATTGTGCCTTGCCTTCCCACAATTGGTACAGCCCGTTGTGGGTTGCTGGTTATTTATCGGTTGTTGTTGTTGTTGCCTTACTGGTGGTGCTAGCCCTTGTATTTCCACATCGTGAATGCGAATGCCAATGGATAGTGCTGTTACTCGGGGTGCTGCTCTCTCTCCCCCTTCAATCTGATTGTGAGACCTCTTCTGGCCTCCAGCCCTTGATGTCATCCTCTGGATGGTGATCTCATGCCTTCGTGTTGCCATCAATACATCACCAAAAGTCTGGTAGTTGTGCCCCTCTATCAGTTGCAAGAGTTCAAGATTAAACCCCTGTTGAAATCTCATAGCCCTCTGGCCCTCTATTGCTGCCATCTTCGGGGAAAATCTACTCAATTTGCAGAACTCTGCTGCATAAGCATCCATTGTTTTACCGGCCTGCTTGAGGTTGATAAACTTCTGTTGTAGCTTGAACTGAGCCACAACTCTATAGTACTTAATCTTGAATCTCGCAGTAAGATCGTCCTAAGCCATCGGACGTCTGATGCCCACTTCCTCTGATTCCCACCAATCACGTGCAAGATCCTGAAGTAACAGCTTTACTTGATCCACTTGTTCTTTAGCTGGAACCTTAGCCATTGTCAGAATAGCCTCGATGTCCTTAAGCCATGCATCCGCTGAAATAGCATCTTTCGTGCCTTCGAAACGCTGGGGGTTGTACTTGCAGAATTTGGTTGACGCCCCCGAATCAGTCATCACTCCTCTTTTCAGAGCCGTCTGCAATCCTTGGTTGAGTAATACATTCTGCTCTTGTAGCTGAGTGTACATGTGTTGCTGGGCCAACATCTGATATTGCTGAGTGACCATCACCCTCTTATGATTTCCCGAAGAGCTGATGTGTCTACTACCATAGGGGTGGGTGGAACTGTTGGTGGTATTGGAACCATCGAATTACTGCGGTCTGGCTGCTGGTTCCACTATCACCTCTTCTTGGATGTGCTTTTGAGGTAGCACTGGCCCTTGTTGCTGATCAACAGGGTCCTGCCATTCGTATTGTCCTTGTTGTTGTTGTCCAGCTCTGACAGATGCGAACGAAGAGCCCCTAAGAAAAGGGACAAGAGAACAATCAAACGACCGGATAGGAAAGATCAATAAAGTCAAATGATAATGGAATATCAAGCTAGGATCGAGAATAACAAATCATGAGATCAAGGGAAAACATGTGTGATTGAGACATCATATAAATCAAAACACCCCACAAATATGAAATCAGACCTGCATGGGACACCACTAAAACCATGTCATGCCCCAGATCTATAATACCAGACAGCAGGGGAATGACTCAGCCAGCTACGTATTATGGGTAGATGAATACCGTATAATACGATCAATATTTTCTACTAAACAAGGGGGTGCATACTACATACAAGTCATACTAGGGTTGCTTAACATCTATTGTCTTAATCATTCAAACAATAAATAGTAATATTTGGAGCATGTAAGATAAAGCAGTAAGGCATCCCAAATGCTCAGCCAAAACATTCTGGAGATCTGGCTTACAAAACATAGTCAGATGATATAACAAGGTATACACAATCGTTATTAGCTACAGTTTGATTTAGTTACAATTATGTGAAATCAAGTACAAGACAATCCAACTAATAGGTCGGTGCCAAGCGGCAAAAGTAAAGTAAGAAGTAAAACGAGCAGGAAAGTAAGGAAGCCACTCGTGTCCTCCAGCGGCCATGCTTCTAGTATTGACCATCTTGGGAGTAGAAGTAAGCTTGATCTCAGGAACTGGCTCTAAATCTGGCCATACAAAACTAATGAGGTTAGACCTCAAAATAGCAAGTATCACAAGGAACACGAAATACATGAATAAAACCAGTAAGAAGTAATTAAAGTATAATAATATTATTTTTGTTTTTGCTACCGGGGTTCACGTTACAGCGTGACACTTCGAACCAACTCTCCAACTAAACAAGGACAGAAGTTGACCCGTCATGTCATGAGTCATGCCATTTTGTTCACCATAGTAGTTAACAGAATAGGATACAGTGCACAGATAAATCCAAATTAAAGCAGCAATACAACTGCTACGGCTTGCTAACTGTAAGTTTCAAGTTATCTTGGAAAGATGCATAATAGAATTCCTCAGTTCTTACCATGTACAAGCAAGGCTAGTCTATCCATAATCAATTACGCCAATCATGAATTACACGGGTCCCAGATACTACTCCCTGCCTATGTGGCAGATTTGTAGTATCCGTGGGGACCAGCTGACATGTCGGGGTACTATTTGTCCCGAAGATGACTGTCATGTAAGAACTCGATTTCACTCCTCTCCATGCAGTAGTTATTTCATGTTACTTAGTTGTCCCTACGTTAATTGAAATCACATGCCGTGGGTCATGTTCATTCTGAATGAATACATCCGTACGGAGTACGATATGCATAACTCTATAACGATACCAGTGCAGTTAGGTTGTAGGTTTTACATAGCGTAATGCATGAAACAAACTTAGCCATGGGATAATCATGCCTTGATTGTAAGATATACGTGATATTTTTGTAATAAAAATATATTTACCAGTGCATTAGCACATACTGAATATTGCATGAATTGAAAGAAATTGTATAGTTGGGAATATCAGCACGAGTACACATGTCAATGATCGGGATCGGCTAGTCAGTCGCAATAGTTTATTGTATAAAAAAATGTGTCTTATTCTATTCAATATGACGACTAGCTAGTCTCTTAGTTCCAAATATAGGAATGCATGATTAATGTTCAATCAATATAGCAATAGTGCGACAACAAATTGTGCGAGTAAAGAATGGTGCGAGCAACAATCAGTGCGGACAATGAATAGTGCTAGCAACAATTGATGTGGGCAACAAATGTGTAACCACCACTTTTCTAAAATAAGGGTAATTTTAAAACTTTTGTAAATTGATCATGTTAAAGATTTATTGGTGAATTTAGATTATTTTTATACCATTTAATTAGTTGTATTATGATTTTAGCTTTTTGCTAGTGTAACCTTAGAGCTACTTAGCCTAGAGACTAACCATGACCATGGAGACCTAACCATGTGATTAGATTAGTTAACTACCACTTTTTAGGCTAAGGATATTTGGGTCATTTGTGATATTTGAATTAATTTAAATTTTGATTAATTAATAATGTGCTAATTAAAATATTAGGCCTTAACCTAGAATTGTCCTAAATCAGATGTTAATCATGAGCCTATATATTTCATTAGTAGCTTCCAACTAGATGATAAGGTTAGTAATATCTAGTTATTATGGCCAAGTAGATATTTAGCTTCAAACCTACTTGTCATGACCATCCAACAAGATGATTAGGACTAGCCTAATTGAACTTTAGTTAGTCTCTAGCTAGATTAGAAGAATTAGTTAGAAGGCTTAACTAATTATTCTATTTAGGAATAGAGGTTTAATCCCTAACTTGTCATGACTAAAGAGAGGGGTGTAGTGGACCTTTTCCCTTGCCAAAATTTTAATCCTAACATCATATGGCAGCCCACATTTTTATAAAGCCCACTTCATCTTCTTTCTCTTTCCATTTTCATTTCAAGCCCCAATTTAGGAGCTTTTTCCTCCAAATTGCTCCTACACCCAAATTGAGCCAAATTTGTTTCATTCTCTCCCCCTTGGAGAGGAGAAGCCTCTATTGTCTAGCTAAGAAGTGATTGGAAGGATTTGGAGCCTTGAAGCTTGGTGGAGATCTAGATGTAGAAATTTTATATTTGGAATCCATCTCCCTTTTGGTATGAGCTCTCTAAACCCTTCAATTGCATTTCATTAGTGTAACTACATTCATTTAGGACCCCATTTGTATTAGGATACCATTAGAGAGGAGTTGAGGCTCTCATCTTCCTATTTGAAGGTTTTTTTCCATTTCATTTTGATACAAATTGGAGAAAATTGAATTTGTGACCACCAAGTGTTCGATACGTGTCCCCAAAGAAACTTTCGTGTTCTTTTTGAGTCAAGATTGGGTGTTTGTGTCCTAAATATGATACGTGGTGTTGCGTCATGGTATCTCATGATACTCATGGTTAGATTTGGGTATATACATGTGTTTCTTTTGTCCCAAAACAACCAAAATTTATCATAATATTTATTCACGTTTTTAGTAGCAATAACAACTTAGAAATGCCATAACTTTTAGCTCAGAACTCTATTAATCTTTTATTTTTTTTAAAAGAACCGTATTGAAGTTAGCTTTCCAAATATATATATTAATAGGCCAAAATCGTTCTACAACTTTCTATAAAACTGTTTGAGTGTCAGTTGTACGAAAGACGAACGTGTTTCGGTATTTTCGCAATTTCGGGAGCTTCCGGACACGAAAATGCGATCTGTTTGAAGTTTCGAAAGCTAACACGAAGGGCTACGACATACTTTAATCCTAGAATTTAGTGAAGGCCTAATTGGTACAATATTGATTTTAAGTAAAAAAGTGACTATACGACATAGGCATTTTGTGTAACCTATGAGCCTATGTAGTATGGATATTAAGTGAATGTAGGTATCATAGGTTGTCGAGTATATATATATATATATATATATATATATATATATATATATTGTTAGGTAATATGTGTTAATATTGATACATATGGTTATCAAGTGAACAAAATATAGATAAATTATGTGTCAAGGTATTAAAGTTTTGGATAAGGTACTAGTGTGATACTTGGGTACCATGAGGATCACTACTAGGATAATAACTTTAGGCGACCAATGGTTTTTTTTTTGCCTAAATACAAAATTAGTTGCCTAAGATTTATCGCCACCAAATTCTTTGGTCGCAAGCATCGTCGCCTCAGGCTCCTGGCCCAAAGTCAAGGATGACTAATTAAGCATTTTAGTCGCTATAGATCTTTGGCTACTACAATGTTGCGAGAAAATTTCTTTGTCGTTCCAAAGTTTTGGCGAAGAAGGCTTTGTCGCCCTAGGATGTAGGATATTTTTAGAGGGAAGGGCATGCCATTACCTTTGCCGACTAAAATAGTTGGCATAAGTAGTCCGTGGCGACTATATTTGGTTGCAATAGGTCATATGTGGTGACTATCATTGGTCCCCCAAGGTTTTCTGTGGCATCTATGATTTGTCGTAATAGGTAGTGTGTGACGACTATCAATGGTCACCTAAGACAATTTGTGTCGACTATGATTGGTCGTAATAGGTAGTGTGGGGAGACTACTATTGACCGCTAAAGATAGTATATGACGACTATAATTAGTCACCTAAGATACTATCTGACGACTATGATTGGTCTAAATAGGTATTATATGGAAACTACTATTGACTGTCAAAGATAGTTTGTTGCAACTATCATTGTTCACCTTTGACACTTTGTGGCGACAATGATTGGTCGCAATAGGTAGTGTTAAGAGACTATTATTGATTGTCAAAGGTAGTCTATTGCAACTATCATTGGTCGTCTAAGACACTCTGCGGCGACTATAATTGGTCACAATAGCTAGTGTGTGAAGACTACTATTAATCGCCAAAGATAGTTTGCAGTGAGTATCGTTGGTCACCCAAGAATTCTATTTATAGTTATATTTTATATGCTTCTCTTTGCCTATTATTGAACAAATATAAAATAGAAGAAACAAACACTTTGCAAAATGATCTTATTTTATTAAAACATACAGTTTGTACACCACAAACATTCAAGAACTACACAAAAAAACATTACTAAGTTGTAAAAATTTTCATAGAACATTGCTACAAAGTTGTAAATTTTTCTGTGATAAACTTAAGCTTGTTGTGACTGGACTTTAGGCAGGGAAGTCAGATAAACATTTCCTATTCTTGATATTCTTCTTGATAACCATTTCTCCAAGGCCCTCAACGCCTGTTCGTCAGAGACTTGATCCTTTATATGTCATCCCAGCTGAAACAAATAGAAAACAAATGAATATGTTATATATAATAAGCCAGAAATTATAGAAGTTTAATTCACCCTAAATATTAAACAATTCAAAAATTATAGAACTTTAATTCACTCTACAGATTAAAGAAAAAAAGCCAGAAGTTCAACCAAAAAAATTATAGAACTTTATCCATTCTATAGATTAAAAACAAGTCAGAAAAGAAAATCGCTAATAAAAGGAGCCCTGGTTATATGGTTGTACGGTTGTGCAAACAAACTGGTGTATGGATCAGATTCAAGTAATACCAAGTTTATATTTATTTTCCAATCATGAATACAAGTACAAGTATGGATAAGATGATGAAGAACAATTAGAGGATACATGTCAGGAAATCAAGCATAAAAATTGATACACTATCCTATGTGGCATGAAAATTGTAAATCTTCATGTTAGCAATAAACTATTGACAAAAAGTATAAAAAATGACTTAATTTACCATATGGAAAGTAATAGAAGTTTAGCAATGTTACTTCTGTTTCACCAACATTCTGATATGTGGGGACGCAAAGAGTGATCAATCTATTCTATCATTGTTTCTGAAAAGTAGAGTGGTCAATTATATGCTGTAAAAGCAATCCTATGGAATAATGACATCCCAATACAATTATGCCAAATAATAAAGAAGATTTAGGAAACATACAGTAGGCAAAAAAAACTAAAGAATATTTTGAACAGAAAATGCCAAGGAGAAGCATAGAAATAAACATTATGTACATCAACAGTAAAAAAGGATTGTATAAAATACAAAAAGAGTGACACAACTCTAAAATGCTACTTTTGTGTCATATCAATAAACAATCTTCATATATATTTTGTGCAAGCTTCTCCACAGGATACTTTTAGATTTCTCATGGAAGATACAAAGACATTAAATGCCCATCACTAATCAACCTTGACATTACCATAGCAGAACACAATGAGACATTACCTCGATATATATTAGAATTCAAACTTCATGTTAAGATTTGGGAAGCTTCGTCAACTGGTTTGGAGAGTATACCAAAGGTATCTTGACGCCGAATCTATTAGTTTATAGAGTAGACCATCTCTTCTCGATTGCTCAGATCCCTGCACCATTTACACACAATCAAACCCTCCCTCAATAGATAAAATACCAAATAGAGAGAAAAAAAATCAAGAGGAGTCTCACAGCTCAACTAGTAAGGTCATGATGTTCATGTTGTGGCCCAACGTCCCTGTGAGTCCCAAACCTGATAATTTTTGGTAGAAGAAGATAAATTAAAACATGAATGCAAATCTTGAACTTAAAAAATTTTTGGGCATACACAAGAAATACATTCATTCGCTTAAAAAATGGGCACTACATAAGTATGATCCTTAGCTATACCGAAATCAAATACAAGATAGTTATATCATGGTTTCAGGAGATGAGAAAACTATCTGCCATTAACTAAAGAAAAATCTAAGTTCACTTGATATAGAAAATGTTAGTCCAATCACCAGTCTTTACCATTAGTCTTTGGAGCAAATAGACTCCACCACTACATACAAGATTAACAAATCCTACCAGATTCAAATACTGATGTTAATGCTGGATTGGATGGCTATTATATTAAATTTCCCAGTGATGTAACCACATCCAATACAGCAACAATACATCAATTAGCACCATCACATGAAAATGTTGGTCCATATTTTAGTTCCTTTGTATTAGATGAATTTATTTTTATTCTGGTATCTATGAAGTGCTTAGTAGGGCTAGTAAACTGCTGGCATTATCCCTTCCAATCCCATTCACTTAAGTGGAAAGGGAAAGATGAAAACCAAATTCAAGGTTGTTTCTACACTGAGTGACTAGTGAATGTTCTTGGACAATTTATAGAGGCTTATCTCTTTCTTGATCTATTGAGCTTGTTTCAGGCTTCCAGAGTTTGATTATTAGAGCACCATGCAACCGCCAAAAACGTGAACAACATAACTTTAAATAAATTTAAGTAAAAAGACACAATCAAATATATATAATTCTAACTACAACAAGAAGTAAAGCTTATATTACTTCGTACAGTTTCGGCCAAACTTCCTTCTTGAACTGAATTTCAAGATAACCTTTTTTTTCTGATTTCAGAATTGCTTTTACATGCTTTAACTTGTGAGCCACTCATGGCAAAGACACCTTTCGGTAGTAAGATAGGAAAGGAGGCATGCTCTATTTAACTGGAGGAGAGGAGAAGGAAAAGAGAAGAAAATAGGAAAAGTTTTGCTACTAAATATGTGCACATTCCATGTTGATGTTTTAATTCATATTTAGAACAGGTAAAATATGTTCGTAGTAGTATGACCAAGTTCTGCAGGTAAAATAAAATAATAAATACATACTGGTATTGACTGGTCCAACAGTTGCATGCTTGTAAAGCCCGTAGAGAATCAATTTAGCAAAATCAAAAGTATTATCCGGGAGTTTTCAGCCATTAATTTTGGCACTATTTTAGCCCTTGGAGCAGTTGAGTAGGATACAGTCCAAATCCTACAATAAAATTGGTCTTACATAACTTTCGCTCAGTTGTTCTCACATTTGCCTAGTTTTTGTTCAGTTTCATTAGTTTTGAATGAAAACTACACACATATTGGTGCCCGATTACGATTAGTTGGATTAAGAGCCAGATTAAGTCCCACTTTATCATTTAAAAGCAGAATAAATCACTAGTTTTCATTAAACCATTAAAGACAACCACCTCCCTTCACCTAGAATAGAGAGAACAAAAAGAAAAGAAGAGATGACAATTAGGTGAATTGGTAAATGATGGAATTAAGTTGCAGAGTTACCTGAATCTATCCATCTGTCTCATTTTGCTTTTGATTTGTGCTTGTGCAGTTTCTTGCTTGAACTGGGTTACAAACACTATATTTTACCTTAATTCTTTTACAATAAATCTATGGCATGACTTATTATACATATTCGACTATGTACTGCAAATTTTTATAGGGAGTTGTAATATAGAAAATTATCATTTGGCCAAATTTTGTACTATGCAGAATGATTCTTTGTCCAAGGTTTTATATCTAGAAATACAAAAGGAAATGATGTAAAAGCTACCATAACAGAATGGAAGTAGGAAAACTTCTAAGTCAAGCGCATTAGATATTAGCTTCATGATGCCAATGGAGAAGACACTTGCTCAAGTACCCTAATAAGCAAGATGAGTTAGAATATATTAAATCATATAAGCAGACAGTTCCAATGTGGCAATATTTCTCTCAAGGCTTAAAAACAAATGAAAATCAATTTGAAGTACAAAAAGAATGGCATTTAGTAAACCAGGTCATTGAAATTTCATGTTATTTCATGGCACATGTAGAATATTAAACATAAATTAATCATTTATTCATCATTAATATTTTGTAATTTGGTGTTACACTAACCTCTGAATTTCCTATGAGAGATCGTCATTTATTGATTGCACCAACGCTTGCTGTCTCAAAACCTGGTTCTCAGAATCGAGGTTGGACAAATTTGTCTAAAGCCTGCATTTTAAAGAAGATCATGAAATGAAAATTAGGTAATTAGGGGAAAAACTACAAATATTACCATGAATTGTATATTTCCCCTCAATAAATAGCTATTTGGAAGGAAAAAAAAAAACTAACCTAAGAAGGACAGACACTCCAAAAATCGGATGTAGTATTCGTGCCCGTGTCTGTGAAATGTAGAAGCAGACGCTAATGCAGTTGGAGAAGAATTTGAACTATAAATTTTCCCTTCTCTAGACCAAGCAAAAAATACCATCAGTAGAAAACTAACCCTATAATTGTCATCAAATAACTAATCAGAATAAGAACCCAACCTAGGAAGCTCGGACACTCTGA
>JANAVB010036396.1:32500-64711 GCA_029216955.1 Iris pallida
CGCTCGTCGTCAAGCGAGCTGAGCTTCTTCCTTTCTGATCGCTGCCAGCTTCGTCCGCCGTCCCTGGCTCTGCGCCGCCCTCCCTCCCGTCCGCGTCCCTCCTCCAGTCCTCTTCTCCCTGAGGCGGCCCTCTGCGACTCCGGTAGCGACTGCCACAGTTCCCCTTCCTTCACTGCCCCCTCCCCCGCCTGGCTCTTCCCCAGGCCCGTGCGCCGCCCTGTCCGGCGCCCCTCCCAGTCCTCCGCCGGTGCCTTCTCTAGCCCCCCCGCCTGAGCTAGCAGATCCTCCCCCAGTGCAGCCCCCCCGCCCCTCCAGCCCTTCCGCCCACCCCCTTCGTCCTTCCTGCCGTCCCTCCTCTTCTTCCTTCGACGTCTCCTCCCTTCGGCCCACAGTCCCCGGCGCTTCCTCCTGGCGAGATGCCTCCTAGCGCCCCCGCAGCAGTCCACCTCCAGGCCACTCCCCCTCCCTTCCTCCTGGAGCTCTCCCCGCCCGTCGCCCCCTACGACGCGCTCCCCCCCCGTCGTGGAAATGGTGTTTCCCCCGGCCCCTCCTCTGCAGTGGAGCTGGATTCCCTACTCTTTCCCTCCGGTTGCCCCTACTGGGCCTCCCCTTCCTCCGACGGTTCTGGCATCCCCGCCTCCGCGTTGTGGTGCCCCTGCGGCCGCTACCCTCCCCACCGTCGGGCCTTGTAACCTCCGGGACCTCCTCCGGCTCCCCCGTGGCGCTCCCTCTGCTCCTCCCACGGCGCCCATCTCCAGCGTCTCCCCCAGCACCGGTCCCCTTCCTTTCCGCCGGCATCTTCCTATGGATCGAGCTCTTCCCCCCCTCCCGCCCCAGTCGCTGCCTCGGCTCTCCAAGGCCGCCCTCCTGTTCGCCGCCCTCCCGTCGACCCCATCTCCCGCCCTCCCCCTCCTTGCCCCCGCACTGGTAGCCCCGGGTCCCCCCTCCCCGGAGGCTCCCCCTCGGCTCCCGGCGGGTCCGAGCCCACCTCCCCGTCGGATCGAGTCGTTCCTCGGGCCGCCCCTCCGGGACCCGAGCCGCCTCGGACAGGCCACTGCCTTTGGGCCACGCGCCATCCTCGGGCAGGGCCCCCTTGTAACCACGTGCCCCCCCTTCGTTTGAATTTTGAATGAGCTGGCCGTCTATGGGCCCAGTCGTTATTTTATTTCTATTTTCTTTGGCCGTCTGTGGGGCCCAGCCGTTGTTATGTTTCTGTTTCCTTTTCAATTAAGCTTATTTTCCCAATATATATATATATATATATATATATATATATATATATATATATATATATATAATTAGGTAATATGTGTTAGTTATCATGTAGAATGCATTGTAAACTTCCATTATTACATGTTGAATATATTATAACCTGTGTTGCTCTAATAGGACTCTGTGGCTTCAGTTTGGACATCTTTATATATCAGTTGTTCAGGATATCAGGCGAGTACATTCTCTGATCGTTTTATACTTACTAGGACTTATACTCTTGCTCTAGACTACTTTACTTGATGTTGTCACGTTGTTATCACATATTAGTACTATATGGATTATTTCATGAGATGTTATCCCCCTTGGATGCATCGGGTATTTCATGTTCATGTATTTTATCATGTGCATCATGTACTCCTTGTACTCGTATTCCATTCATGTATACACATGTTCTCACGTGCCTTCACGTACACTCATGTGCTCTCATGTACACTCATGTTCACATGAGCTTCATGTATAAAAGTAGCGTAATCATGTGCAATAACGTAACTTGAATGGATCCTTGTGTATTGATTGGGGTAGGGGTGAGTAGAAGTGGTTACGTGGTTAATTCGAAGTAGTGTAATCATGTGCATGCCTGTTATACCCTTACGTATAATGGAGTAACCTTAGAATAATTATGTGCAAACCTAAACCGATTACATAACCATCTTATGCTCTAAATCACTTATACTTACTTACAGTTCTTACTTTCCATACAAATTTCCTGTTTTCAAATATCTCTCTTACTATACATGTATATATCTTACAGTATTTCATGTATATTATTCTATTGCTTGTTTTACATTTCCTGCCATGATATGAACTGTTTGAGAGATATGTGCTTGTTCCTGTCCTGATTGGACATGTTCATAAATTTTACAGATAACTTGGAGGTTCCCGGCTAGCCTAGAGGAGACTCAGTAGAGCTTGGAGTAGAGGGCTTGTCACGACCTGCTACCCAAATAGTTGGGCCGAGCCGATTCATGTCCAGCCTGTGCTTGAGATAAAGCGCAGTAAGCTGTTCTAGAGATAACAAGATAAGACTAAATGTGCTAACAGTTCTATAAGTAATAAAGAAACATAAATGCTCCAAACACAAAATTCATCTCATATAATAATAAGTCCTAGTACAAGTCTAAAATATAAAACTAGATACAGGTCCAGTTACAAAATACATAGCCTAATACATGACTACTCTCAAAAGTCTAAAGCAAATAGACAACTAGACGAGGTTTCCCGCAGGTACATCCTCGTAAGGCAAAGCCTGGTCCTCGGCAGTAACTCTATAATATGAGTCACAGAGCAACTCCTCCTCAGTAAGAATACCTACAACGTTATCCTGTCAGGACGGGAGCAAGTACTGATTCTAGCAAACTAAATATACGAAACATGAAATGAACAGGAATGTAAATTAACTGGAATCATGGTATATCATAATCTATCATGGCAATGACACATATGTCATAGAGACAGATGCATATGTATTGTTTAAAACTGTAGCAGGTACGTGATCGTCAATAGGTGTAAAATGTACTGTGGTACAAGTATATAAAATATACTTCCGTACAAGTAAAACAAGCGATAGATGTACATACGTACAAATACAGCTGGTGCGCCTACGACAAGGTATACATAAAATATCAACCTTGCTCGGTACGTACGTACGTACGAGTAAGGGGGCATGATCACGTACGCTATTAACAGTTTCTCCATACCCAGATTCTAATCATGTGAGAGATATAAAACTGTTCTAAATATGGTAGTGACTGAAAGTAATACAACATGTGAAGGTTTAACTTGCTACCCCAAGGATCAGCATTTAATATGGTTGGATTTGCAGTTCATTGTTGTAACAGTATGTAAAGTTTGTAGAAAGTACTTGCCTCTAGGAAAGCAAAGCAGCGATAAAAATGCTATAGATGCCTGGTGACTCGTCACTGTAGAAATAAATACATAAACTTAGTTTTTATACTAAGTTAAACACTACGACACTAGTGGTACAATACGATTTTCTGATTGGACACCTAGCTAAATAGTGACTTTAGCATAGGAGACCAATGTGGGGTGACACAATACTCAAACTAACTTTCTAGGGTCTTTACACTAGTGTGGGATGAGGCTCAATACGGCTATAACTCAAAATAACTCAAAAGTTGCAAGTCGTAATTATGCCATAATTAAATCAAACTATACACTATGATCTAACAATTTTTAAGATAGACAAAAAGTTCCATTTTACATAAAATAAAGTATCAAAATGATCCTTGTTAATTATAGAAATTTATTATAATTTTTCTGAAATTTATTAACCAGTACATGTATTTTATAAAAATCAGTTTTCATAAGTACCCAGAAAATGAGTTCTGGTTTCATATGTCAAAACAGTGGTAAAACAGTAAATTAAATACTGTAAAAATTATGCTAAATTAGCTAAATTAACATAGTATCTAAATACTATTTTTCCAGAATTTTAACAGTAAGTAAAGTATTTTTAGAAATTCAAAAACTGCATGGTACACAAACTAAAATTAAATAATTAATTATCTGCGTATTTTGTCCATGTACATAATTTGAACCAGAGTTCAAATACAGGACCCAAGGCCATGAATCAAGTCCAATATGACTTGTACAGGTCTTGAATATGTTAAAACACATTTGAGCCCAAAAACCCATGCTAGACTTGGACACCAAATGGTTGCAGTAATTAACATACAAAAATACAAAGAGGTAAAAGTAAATAAATATTAATATTTTAACAAGGTAAAATTATACATAGTAGTCATATAAATATGACAAGTATATTTACATATATCAAAGTATAACATATATACAATATTACGTAAATTATAGGGGCTAACTAGTTATGTATACATACATATACATATATAACATATATAAATATATAAGGAAATATATATATATATATATATATATATATATATATATATATATATATATATATATATATATATATATATATAAAGAAATAAATATATAATATATACATATACGTATATATATATATATATATATATATATATATATATATATATATATATATATATATATAACAGTAAATATACATATATAATGACAGTAAATATAATATATATAATAGTATATATATAAAAAAAACATGTATATATATATATATATATATATATATATATATATATATATATATATATAAATATATATATATATATATATATATATATATATATATATATATATATATATATATAATTAAAACAAAGAAAATAAAAGAAAAAGAAAATAAAAATAAACATAACAGTGCCAAGGCTCGAACTCAGCCAAGGGGAACAGAGGGGGTTTAAGACCACACGCGCTGACCACAGGAGCCTTTGGGCTCATCTATGAGTAAAGGGTTAACATTAGTTTTAAGTCGGTTTTTATGTTATGGGTTTAAACCCGATAAATTAAATCCGAACCCGTTAGTCCATTCGAATTTCATTCTCGTATCCTCGTGTCCTGACAGTTTAGGGACACGAGTCTAGTATCAGTGCCAAGCGCAACACGCACGAGTCCTAAATCGCGTGTCCGATCACAGGGTTGGGTTCGTCGTGTCTGGACGAACAACGTGTGTTGATTTGGGACACGCACGACACAGTTTAAAAGTGTTACATACGTGTCCGACATCGGGGAGGGTTTTCGAGCGTGCTGACGACGGCTAGAGGCGTTGTGGCGGTGGCGCTCGGGTGGCGCTCGACTCAGCTCATCGTGGTGAATCGAATGGTGGTGGTGGATGGGGGTGATCATCGATGGGGAGGTGGTGATGGGGTCCGCCGGAGTTGGGGTTAGGGTTTAGGCTCGTCGGAGAAGAAAGGGGGTCCGTGGGGGGGTCGACGGTGAGCTAGGGTTAGGGTTTAGGACGGGGGGGGGGGGGGGGTTCTATTTATAGGGTTACGAGGTCGGTTGTCGTCGTGGCTGGCCGGAAATGGCAGAAAAGATCGGGGTCGGTCGTTGGTCAGCCCGGGTCGTCGGGGGTGGGTGAGCGAGAGGAGAGAGAGTGATCGTGGGGGGGGGGGGGTGCTGGCAAATTACAGTAAGGCCCCTGGAGTTTGGGGCCTTGCACAAAACCCTAAACCTAATCGGTTTGCAAATAATAATTTGCAAACTGATATCAAAACAATTTAATTAATTATAAACTACTATTAAAACAAATTAATTTATTACAAAGTGACATTAAAATATTTCAATTAATTGTAAATTGATATATTTGATTTAAAAACTATTTAAAAGTCATTTAATAATTCTAAAAAAATTCTAAAAATCATAATAAATTATTTTAAAGCTAAATAGGTCATTAGCAACTAACACTAATTAAATTAAATTTTGAAAAACAGAGGCTGACAAGTCTTCCCTCCTTGAAAAATTTCGTCCTCGAAATTCATAAGGATTGAAGACCCGACAATATTCTAACATAGCAAGCAATGCAACAAATGACTAAGGCTATGATCGAAACTAACCTCTAAGGTATTAAGCGGGAACGGGTGGTTCCCTCGCAGCGGTTGGGTCGAACAAGTAAGGATATCTCTCCCTCATGTCCGACTCCCTCTCCCAAGTAGATTCACCCGAAGAGTGACGGCTCCAAGCTACTCGTACTAAAGGTATAACCTTGTTCCTCAGCCTCTTCTCCTTCCTGTCTAATTTCTCCACTGGCTGCTCAGAAACTGCAAGGCTCGGTCCGATCTCCAACTCTGAATGATATAGCACATGGCTGGGGTCCGGAACATATCTCCTCAGCTGGATACGTAAAAGACATCGTAAACTCCTACTACGTTGGGTGAAAGTGCAACCCTGTAAGCTACCTCGTCGATCCTGCCAAGTATCTCGAACGATCTGATGTATCTGGGGCTCAACTTGCCTCCTCGTCCAAACCGGATCGTCCCTCTAGTAGATGATATCTTCACTAGCACCATATCATCGTCTGCGAACTCCATCGGTCTGCGACTAGCATCGTTCCAGTGTTTCTGCCTGTCCTGAGCTACTCTGAGCCTGTCTCTGATCATCCTGACCTTTTATGCTGCATCCGTGATCATCTCTGGTCCAAGCATAAGTCTGTCCCTAACATTATCCCAAAAGAGCGGTGTACGGCATCGTCGTCCATATAGTGCCTCGAAAGGAGACATACCGATGCTGGCTTGGTAGCTGTTGTTGTATAAAAACTCTACCAAGTGCAGATGGCTCTCCCATGATCCGTCAAAGTCCAGCACACAAGTCCTCAGCATGTCCTCCAGTATCTGTATCGTCCTCTCAGATTACCCATCTGTCTGTGGGTAGTACGCCGTGCTGAACTTGAGCCGACTGCCCAACTCCTACTGCAAGCTCCTCCAGTAGTGGGACGTGAATCTGCTGTCTCTGTTCGACACAATGCTCACTGGCACCCCGTACAAGCGAACAATCTGCTACATGTATAGCTCTGCCATCTTCTCGGTGGAAAGCCCCACCTTGAAGGGTATGAAGTGCGTACACTCCGTCAGCCTGTCCACGATGACCCAAATGGCATCCTTTCCTCCTTGGGAATAAGGAAACCCTGAGATGAAGTCCATCGTAATATGTTCCCACTTCCACTCGGGAATGGGTAACGGCTGCAACAGACCAGCTGGCCTCTGGCGCTCTGCCTTGACTTGCTGGCAAACTAGGCATCTCGAAATGAAACGTGATACATCCCTCTTCATTCTGTGCCACCAAAGATGTTCCCGCAAGTCACGGTACATCTTGTTAGCACCCGGGTGAATAGAATATCTCGATCGGTGCGCCTCCTGCAAGACCGCCTCTACCAGCTCTCCCTTCGGCACGCACAATCGGCTGCCATGCCTCAAGGATCCATCCTCTGCTACGGTGAAGTCATCCAGCAATCCAGTTAAAGCCTGGGCTCGAAGTCGACGAAGGCTCTCATCTGTAGACTGTGCCTTCCTGATCTGCTCCATCAAACCTGACTGAATGTCAAGCGCCATCATTGTATCACTGATCCTGGCCGAACTATCTCGATACTGAGCTTCTCCAGATCTTCCCGCAAATGTCGATCTATTATCAGATACCATGCCATCGGATGCCTGCTCAGCACATCCGCCACCACATTTGTCTTCCTGGGGTGATACTGTAAATCGATGTCGAAGTCCTTCATCAACTCCAACCATCATCTTTGCCTCATGTTCAGCTCTTTCTGCTTGAACACATACTTCAAGCTCTTGTGGTCAGTAAAGATTTCCACACACTCTCCGTATAAGTAATGTTTCCATAACTTGAGTGCAAAGATCACCTTAGCTAACTCTAGGTCATGGGTAGGATAGTTCCGCTCATGAGTCCGTAATTGCCTAGATGCATAAGCAATCACTTTTCCATGCTGCTGTAGGACACATCCTAGCCCCTTTCCTGAATTATCGCTGTATATGGTGAAACCTCCAGATCCTGAAGGTAATGTCAGAACTGGAGCGGTCGTCAGCCTCCTCTTCAGCTCCTCAAATGCTGCCTAGCAGTCCTCTGACCAAATGTACTCTGCGTCCTTCCGTGTCAGCTTCATCATGGGTTCAGCTATCCTAGCAAAGTCCTGGACGAACTTCCTATAATAGCCGACTAAACCCAGAAAGCTCCTGATCTCTGAAACTGACGTCGGAGCCTTCCATGTCTCAACTGCAGCAATCTTCCTGGGATCCACCGAGATTCCCTCTCCAGTAACTACATGGCCGAGAAACTCCACTCGGTCTAAAAAGAACTCGTACTTCGACAATTTGGCATACAATCTCTCCTGCTTCAGAATTCCCAAAACTGTTCGCAAGTGCTCTGCGTGCTCCTCCGGCGTCTTCGAGTATATCAGGATGTCGTCGATAAATACTACGACGAACTTATCCAGATACTGGTAAAATGTCTTATTCATCAAATTCATAAAGACAGCTGGCACATTTGTGAGACCAAATGGCATCACCAGAAACTTGTACTGCCCGTACTTCATGTTGAACGCCGTCTTCTGGATGTCTGCTACCCTGACCTTCACCTGATGGTACCCGGATCTCAAGTCTACCCTGGAAAACACTTTCGTCCCACTCAACTGGTCGAACAAATTATCTATCCTAGGCAGAGGATATTTGTTCTTAATGGTGATGGCATTCAACGTCCGGTAGTAAATACAAAACCGAACTGTACCATCCTTCTTAGGCACAAAGAGCACTGGCGCTCCCCATGAAGAAGTACTAGATCGAATGAAATCTTTTTTCAACAGGTCATCAATCTGCTCCTTCATCTCTACGGCCTCCTTGGGGTTCAATCTATAGCAAACCCGGGATACTGGTGATGAACCCGATGCTAAATCTATAATGAACTCCACATCTCTGTCAGGTGAAAGTCCTGGAAGATCCTCTGGGAATGCATCCATAAACTCCCTGATAGGGTGTGGCGGTGCTAACTCCCCAAATATCGTACAACAGTTCGGCTCTAGGCTGATCTTCGGCCATGTCCTCCTGACACTGAATGGTACTGTGCCTGGGGGACTGAACAGAATACTACCCTCATGACAGTCTATAGCTGCATGGGCATAGCTAAGCCAGTCCATCCCCAATATCATATCATAACTGGGGAGTGGCATCACAAAGAAACATCCCCTGAACTCTCTCCCGGCTATAGTAATAGAGCATCTATAGATAGCTCTAATGGGCACTGGTCCGCCTCCCGTCATTACTCTACTAATCTCCTCGGTAGGTATAGCTACTAAGTGGTGTTTATGTAAAAACTCTAATGACAGGAAGCTATGAGATGCACCAGAATCAAACAAGCATAGAGCTAGAAAAGTATACAAATAAACATGACCTGTGATGACGTCAACCAAGTAATTTAGCTCCGAAACCTGCTCCGGCTCCGGCTCAAGGGCTAGGTTATAAGCCTTCCCCTGGGGTCCCTTCTGCTGCTGCAGATGTTGCCCAAACCTCTGCTGCTGAGTCGGGAGTGGCCCTCTAGGTCCCTTAGCTACTGGGCATTCCCGAATCTGATAGGTGGCAGACCCACAAACTAAGTACTGCTTCAACCTCTTTCTGCAGATGGAGTAATCATGCCCTGGTCTTCCACAGAAAGAACACATAGCTCCTTTCTGCTGCTGCCGGGGTCCCGAGGCTCTAACTGGCGGGGTCGAATGATGTGGTGTAGGGGGACGGTAAGTCTGCTGGTACGGCGTCGGTGCTCTCTGCTGGAAAGCATGACGCTTGAACGGTCCCTCGAGGTGTACATAAGCCGGCCTCTTGCAAGACTGAAGACGCTCCTCTATGCTCCGGGCCAACTCTAGGCTCTGGTAGTAGTCAGTCGTACCGTTCGCCACTATAAGAATGCCAATGTCTGGAAGTAGACCATGGCAAAACCTACGCGTCATCTCCTCTGGGTCTGCAACCAGACTAGGAGCGAAACGGCTCAGGCGACTAAACTCTGCCGCATACTCGTCGATAGAACGGTTCTCCTGTTGGATGTTCTGGAACTGTATCCCTATGGCTACCCTAGCGGTGGTCGAGAAGAATTTCTTCTTGAACTGGGTCTTGAATTGATCCCAAGTGGCCCTCCCTCTCGCAAATAGCGGCTCATTCCGGAACCAAACTCCTGCCAAGTCTGTCAGCAGAAACCCCGCTGCCTCGACCTGGAGGTCATTCGGCAACCTAGCTCCAAGAAGCTTTCTCTCTACTGAGTCTAGCCAGTCATCTGCTACAACTATGCCCTCAGTCCCTAAGAACTCCTTGGAATTCAGACCCATGAAGTCCTTGATCGTCTCTGCTCTCTGCCGTGGCTCGACAGGTGGTGGGACCACGGTACGTTCCTCAGAACGCTCCATGCTCTGGCGGAGTAGGGTAGTCTGTTCCTGATGGGTCGTTAGGAACCCCTGGATCAGAGTGAGCAGTTGGTTCCCGTCAAGTGTGACAGAAGCCTGGGCAGGTATAGTGATAGGTGGTGATGGAAGTATCAGGTCCTGCTGGGACTGTTATGTGGAAGGTGGTGGAGGCATCTGGGTTTGTGGATCTGTGGAGTGGGGGAATATGGTAGGTGGAGGTGGAGGTGTATCGGTCAATTGGTCAGCTGACTGGATAGGGAGTGTGCCATTCTCAGGTGTGACATACTGGGATGAACGAGTGAGCACCATCTAATTACAATAAAAAGGACTTGATAAGGACTCTTTAAAGTAAACAATCATAGACAAGAAAATCTAATTATAATAGCAAGCATATGATGTATTTTCTATGTTGCAATCATAGTATTTCTCTAGGTGTTCTAAGCATCATTCCTAATATTGTCTAATTACCTTAAGTTCCTAATTGCAGGTATGCTTGGTACAATAACGTAACCAAACAATTTAGTCAGAGACCTGTATGGGCCACCACTAAAAACATGTCACGATCCGCTACCCAAATTGTTGGGCCGAACCGAGTCATGTCCAGCCTGTGCTTAAGATAAAGAGCAGTAAGCTATTCTAGAGATAACAAGATAAGACTAAATGTGCTAACAGTTCTATAAGTAATAAAGAGTCATAAATGCTCCAAACACAAAAGTCATCTCATATAATAATAAGTCTAAGTACAAGTCTGAAATATAAAATTGGATACAGGTCCAGTTATAAAATACATAGCCTAATACATGACTACTCTCAAAAGTCTAAAGCAAATAAACAACTAGACGAGATTTCCTGCAGGTACATCCTCGTAAGGCAAAGCCTGGCCCTCGGCAGTAACTCCATAATATGAGTCACAGAGCAACTCCTCCTCAGTAAGAATACATACAGCGTTATCCTGTCAGGACGGGAGCAAGTACTGATTCTAGCAAACTAAATATATGAAACATGAAATAAACAGGAATATAAATAAACTGGAATCATGGTACATCATAATCTATCATAGCAAGGACACATATGTCATAAAGACAGATGCATATGTAATGTTTAAAACTGTAGCAGGTACGTGATCGTCAATAGGTATAAAATATACTGTGGTACAAGTATATAAAATGTACTTCCGTACAAGTAAAACAAGCGATAGATGTACATACATAAGATACAGCTGGTGTGCCTACGACAAGGTATACATAAAATATCAACCTTGCTCGGTACGTACGTACGAGTAAGGGGCATGATCATGTACGCTACTAACAGTTTCCCCATACCCAGATTCTAATCATGTGAGAAATATAAAACTATTCTAAACATGGTAGTGACTGAAAGTAATACAATATGTGAAGGTTTAACTTGCTACCCCAAGGATCAGTATTTAACATGATTGGATTCACAGTTCATTGTTGTAACAGTATGTAAAGTTTGTAGAAAGTACGTGCCTCTAGAAAAGCAAAGCAGCGATAAAAATGCTATAGATGCTTGGTAACTCGTCACTGTAGAAATAAATACATAAACTTAGTTTTTATACTAAGTTAAACACTACGACACTAGTGGTGCAACACGATTTTTCGATTAGACACCTAGCCAAATAGTGACTTTAGCATAGGAGACCAATGTGGGGTGACACAATACTCAAACTAACTTTCTAGGGTCTTTACACTAGTGTGGGGTGAGGTTCAATACGGCTATAACTCAAAATAACTCAAAAGTTGCAAGTCGTAATTATGCCATAATTAAATCAAACTATACAATATGATCTAACAATTTTTGAGATAGACAAAAAGTTCCATTTTACATAAAATAAAGTATCAAAATGATCCTTGTTAATTATAGAAATTTATTATAATTTTTTTGAAATTTATTAACCAGTACATGTATTTTATAAAAATCAGTTTTCATAAGTACCATGATTCTAGAGGTATATACTTTAGTTGCAAACTCTATGGTTTACTGTAGCCTTACTTACTAGTATGATGAGGATTCTGAGTATCATGATTTTGGACAGACGCATATGATTCATATTGTATCTTGAGAGGTTCCTAAACATATTATCTCTACCTTTCGTTTAAGTCTTTTTCAAAAAAAAAATTATTTTGTTTCATCATCAATTAACTTAGGAGTAGGGATAGTTTTAGTTATTTAGTCTAATTATTTGTAGAACTTCATTTAGTTATAATTCTTTTATTGTATAATGATTTGATAGCTTGTATTGGAGCTTATCTTAGAAATGATAGTCTAGTTTTGACAATAGAATAGTAACCCTTGTAGTTAAATCTTTGTTATTTATGATTACCAGTTTTCATATAGGATGTTAGTCTGCTCAGGAGGTAGTGACCCCTCCGACTGATCAGAAGGATAGTAGGATGTATATATTGATGGTTAGAACAATAATATTTCGTAGGTGTATTTTAGAAGTAACAAGGATATTCGAGGTCGATTTATTTTTGTGAAGTGGAATAATTTTAGGTTATTGATTATCGAGATATTTCACTTAAGATTGTGATGCTAAACTTAGGAATTTAGGAATGAAGAAGAGAATTTAACTGTAATGCGATGATGATACAAAATTGAATAAGATATTGGTAAGAGCATGACTAGGAACATAGTGAACACAAGAATTTTGAGTTATAGGAAAATTTTAAAGATTTGGTGGAGATTTTAAAATTTTAAAAGGATGATATTGAAGGTGTATGTGAAGGAAATACGAAGGTTGATTTTATAGTGGAGAATAAGTTCATGCATGCCATAGTAGTATTAGCTTCGAATAATTTCGAGGACAGTGATTTGAACAAATTTGAGAATTTCATAAACTTTGATTTAGAGATTTTGGATCCAAGTTAGGACAAGGTGTAGGAATTTAAATTTCGGATGATTAAGTTGATATGAGCGAATAAGATCAAAAAGAAGGAAGAAGAGTTTTAACAAGAGCATAATTCATGAGAAATGCCTTGGGGATTTAGGCCCCGCCTCTAGGAGGGAGTTCTAGTCACCAGACCTAGTTGGAGGTGAGTTCTGACCTAGATCTTAGCATGTCTTTGATGAATTGATGCACCCTACTATTGCCTGTATGATTTGATACCTTGTGACTGCCTAGTGCTGTAGTATGACTAGTATAGCAAGATGAGACCCCAGATTGATATTTTATACCATGACCCCGTAGGTTATTCCTTCAAATTGAATTATTTAGATAGAGTTTTCTAAGACCATGATTACTGGGGACGTGACCCTAAGAGGAGTACGACCAACCTTAATTTCGAGGACGAAATTTTCTAAGGGGGGAAGACTTGCAACCACCACTTTTTTAAAACAAGGGTAATTTGGAAACTTTTGTAAATAGATAATGTTAATGATTTATTGGTGAATTTATATTATTTTTATACCATTTAATTAGATGTATTATGATTTTGGCCTTTTGCTAGTGTAACCTTAGAGCTACTTAGCCTAAGGTAATCTATTTCCTTTTTCGAAAAGAAAAAGATCTTAGAGATTGTGCAATGCTTACTCTCAAACTCTTTGTTTACACAATAGTAATATTTTTTGATTCCTAGAATCTCTTGTACTATCCGGATAGATGACAACTTGATGTCTAACGAGAAGATTTTATTGAATCTATGCCCTTCCTTTAACTATAGTTTGTATCGAGGGTGAGTAGCATCTTTTGTCTACTTTACTCTGAACACTCGTCGATTCTTCAAAGCCATCTTTTCCTTTGGCAGTCGCACTAGCTTATAAGTGGAATTTGCTTATAAGGAACTCATTTTCTCATGCACGACCTATATCCACTCATGTTTGTATTCGTCTTTCATTGCCTCTGCAAAACTTTCAGCCTTTTTTCCGTCGATGAATAGCACATACTCATCTGTGTACTACAATCTCATTCTCTTCAGAAACTGTCTTCTCAGCATGCTCATCATCCTGAGGGTCGTCCTGATCATCATCAATATGATGATGACCAAGGTTGGGAGTAACTCTATGTTCTGGATCCCTCATATATAATTGGATTATCTATAATTTTCTCTCAAAACAACTTGAAGAGTGATGACTCTAACTCAGATAAATCCTCAAGACATCTCGGAATCCAGAGCATAGGTCATAGTTTGATCATCGATGAATACTACAACCCTACTTCTATAGAGCTTTCCTTCCACTAAATCATAGAGTCTATACCAACTCATCCTGACCATAACCGACAATGACGTACTGCCTCATCTTTAGCTCAAGTTTGGACCTCTCGTCCTTCGATACATGCATGGAGGCCTTACACTTAAACACTCAAAGGTGACTGTATGATGGCTCTTTGTCGTACTATATTTATCAGGCACATCACCCTACAAAGGAGCACTATGAGATAAATTAATAACATAAGCAACAGTATTGAGAGCCTTAGCCCCAATAGCTCCTCTCTCTTTCTCTCTCTCTCTCTCTCTCTCTCTCTCTATATATATATATATATATATATATATATTGCATCGTAAAAATACCCACTCAATCAGTGTCATGTTCATGCGCTCTACTATGCCATTGCTAAGGCATCTTTGGCGGAGACTTCTAGTGTCGAATACTTTAATTTTTGCAATAAGCATCAAAGTGTCACGACCCGCACCCTGATTAGGGGCACGAGTACGTGGTTACGTCCAGCCTATGACGTAGCATCGACGGTAGAACGCTGTCTAGGTCATCTAATAATACTACAACTAAACAGATAAATGTACCTGTACAGTATATACACTCCGAATGGAGGTGACATAGCAATACAGTCTCAATCACATAAACAAAGCTAAGGTAGATAGCACAGAAGGAAAATAGGATAGATGAAAGCAGGAAATAAGTTCAAAATCTACACAAGCCCAAAGCTATATACAACTACACAGAGTCATAGAAATATAATACAAAATGCTACAACTGAAGGTACTAGCTGGCTCGCAGGCCAGGCAAATCTAACTAAGCTACTCTACTCAGGGTGAGCAAAGTGTAGAGGCTCTACTAACAGGCCACGGTCCAAGTCTACTCCATCAACCCGTTCCCATAATAGGTCGAGCAATCAGCCTCTGAATCATCTGTATAATTGTCAACAGTATCCTGTCATGAAAATGAGCAAGTACAAACACCAACAACAGTTACATATAAATTGACAAATACTATAAGAGATAATATAATGAAATATAAGACAAAGATATAGGCGACTTGGAAACCATTCGAAAGCCGAGTTACAACCCTTAAACCAAATAAGGACCAGGGTTGTAACCCTTCTTTCAAACAGAACTTAGTCTCAAATCATGGTACAGTATAAAGGCAGGTAGAGCATGCGAGTAAATAAAATCATAGCATGGTGAGAAGTACAGAAAGTAAAGCCGAACTGGATATAAGATACGACAATAAATGTAAAATATGATTTGAATTATTAGAGCAAAATATGATCGGCTAGGAAGTCATGGTAGGGTTATCCACTTGGCCCGGCAATCCGCGGTAACCTCAACCGGAGGGTCATGCCGGCCAACCTGGATAACCTGGACATGGGGTATCTGCTACACCCTACGTGAGGTGAGGGTGGCGCTAGCAAAATAGTGACAGGGAGGCTTTGATCATATAACCCCTAATAATTCTCCATTCCCGAATAGTATCATGGATCCGGACATGGCACGTCATGACACGGAATCAAAAGCAGGTAATCAGCCCACTCCCAAATCGATGTCTATATAAGTACATAAAATATGGATATCACACACCAACATACCAAGGAAAATTTGGGAATAATATCTCATGACAGGATCCGACGTATACTAGTCCGTGAACCATCGTGTCGGGAATCATGTAAGACACTACAACTGAATCGGATATAGTAGATATCAAGATAATGAAAACTATCAGTAAATGTACTCGTCTGTAGTCCTGAGCTGATAAGGTGAACAGACGCTCAGTGTAATCACAGACCTATAATGAGATACTATGAGTCAAACAGGATTTTATAATGAAAAGGAAACTAATTTAAGTCATGATATACAAGTCTAAGTCAATCTAGGTCAATCTAGGTCAAACTGGGTCGAACTGGGTCACACTGGGTCACTGAAAGTCAATCAAAGTCAAACTAGGTCAAACTGGGTCAAAGGTTGACTTACAGTTGACTTTTGGTCAACTGGTCAACCCTGGTCAACCCTGGTCAACTCTAGTCAACTCTGGTCAACTCTAGGTCAACTCTAGGTCAACCCTAGGTCAAACTAGTCTAATATTGACCAACTGTTGACTTTCAATCAACTGGTCAACTCTGGTTTGGTTTTGGTCAAATCTAGTCACTTATAGGCTAAGTTTGACTCTCGGTTGACTTTTGTTGACTTTTGGTCAAAATGGTCAACCGAAGTCAAAACTAGTCTAGGAGCACTATATTTGATCATTACCAACCAAGGAAACCAAGTTCTAACCATATCTTAGACTCTAAACTCAAATACCCTAGTTCTAGGTACACTACCAAAATAAGTCATATCAGCGACGTATTTAGCGACTCCAAGAAAGTACGTCGCTAATTTTTGGGGGTTTAGCGACGTTTGTATAAGACGTCACTTTTTGTCGCCAACAGCGACTAATAGCGATATCTAGCGGCTACAATTTGTTAAATGGGAACCTGTGTCACAAGTTCGTCGGTACCCGTCGCTGATATAGCGACGTGTAGCGACGCATTTTAAGCAGCGTCGCCGTTTATTAAATATCAGCGACGTTTAGCGACGTCCAATAAGGACGTCGCTAATCGTTTCATATAGCCAGCGAGGGTTTCCTTTTCGATCATTCACAAATTCCCCCCCTCCAATTTTTGGCGCAATCCTCCTCCGCGACGCTCCTCCGGCGATTTCCCTCCTCCGGCCTCCTCATCCGCGGCGCACCTCCGACGATCTCCCTCATCCTTCCTCCTCCTTCTCCTCCTCCTCCTTCCTCAGGTAGCTCCTCCTTCTCCTCCTCCTCCTTCCTCAGGTAGCTCCTCCCCAGTTTCTCTCGTCTTCTAGTTCTCTCTTTCGCTTCTAGTTCGTGTCCACGAGAGCGTGGACTCGCTGCGGGGGACACGAGACTGACAGTGGACTCGCTGTGGGGGACACGAGAGCGTGGACTCGCTTCTAGTTCATGTGACACCTATTTTGTTGGTTTGGACACATCGTGTCCCACTCTGTGGACACGAGACTCATAGTGTGACACCTATATACTGATACTGGAAGTTTTTTTGGGCATATCAACTGTCAATTTGATATTTTGCTTGGATTCGAATTCTAATTTAGGGTTCAAGCCCTATTTACTGATACTGGAAGTTTTTTGGGCATTTTTAGGGTTTTGAAATGATGAATAAATTGACTAATAACTATTATCGAGCCAGATAAAATTTCAGCTATGTCACGAAGGATGGATACTAATCCTGTGAATGAGTTTTCTCCTAAGTATTCTCGACAGTTGAGTATGATTTAGCTCACTGATATTACTGAAATATGGAATGATTAGTGTTGGGTATGTTGGTCAGGTTTTGGCAGAGTTGGGATATAATAGTATGCATGTTACAATTAACAAGAAATGCTGTTGATACCAAATGTTGCACGACAGGTTACTTGAGTAACCTGGAATGTTTTACCTACTGAAACAAATGGTCTGGGCAAGGGTGTGTATAGGTTTGTCATCAGATGGTATGGGATTTTGCCTGCCAAGTTCTGAACAGCAATCCAGGCTGCCTGCTTAGTTGAAAGTCTTAATTAGACTTTCTGTTCAGTACCCTTTGACTGAATTAAGTTGACATGAATACCATATTTTAAATCCAAAATCTACGGTACGACATGGTGATCAGGACATAGTCCCTGCAGCCAATCGACTGGCGAGGCAGAAAACTATGTAGCCGTGGATAAAGTTGACTGTCCTCCGACCCTCATCCCTCGGCAATGATGATACGACAACCTATCACTATATCTTATATAGTAGTAGATGATGTCTTAGTATTACATTATGTGAGTTCATCTTGATTCTGTTACATTCTTCAGATACTAGATACGATAAGAACATATACTACACCATATGTACAGAACATAGATGATTCACACTAATGTATGCTAGAATGAATCTTGGGTTGTGTTCTGAGCCATCCGTTCTCACACTTGGCAAAAAATCAAATTTTTTGTACTTTATCTACTTTCGAAAATGTACTCAAATTACATGATGGTTCCTTTAGTTAGCTTGCTTATGTTACAATTATATTATTTGTGAATATCGATCTTACCAGATGGCACCTATGACCCGAGGAGCGGCACGTCGTTTGAGGGAAACAGTGAATGCTGAGGTGGCTCCTCCTACAGTTAAGGAGGAAGTGGCACCGGTTGCTAGTGAGACCGGGAGTTCTATTCATCCAGCACCGGTAGCTAGTGAGACCGGGAGTTCTATTCATGCAACACTTGCAAGGGACGACATCTCTCCTCACGCCAAAGATCTCGCTTTTTTGAGGTGGTTGCGTGATCGTATCACTGAGCGTTTGCGTGAACTGCGTGGTTCTCATTAGCTATTAGTACTTATTTGTATTGGACTATTTGTATTGGGTTGTTTTTATATTAGACTATTTGTATTGGACTACATATATGAATTAGTACTGTGTCAATCTCTCATCCCTCGGCAATGATGATACGACAACCAACCAGAGAGGATACTCTGAGAGATCCATCTGAGTAGGACGTATACTCTGAGAGATCACCTTTACAAGAATGATATCAGTAGTGGGATTGAGTGTGTACGTCCTACTCAGATGGGTCTCTCACCGTTACTATTTTTTTCTGACAGCATGGTGGATGTGCTCCGTCAACAGATTCTTGCTCCGAGCCAAAACTTTGCGCCGGAGCTCAAGTGGACATCCTTGGTGTAGAGCTCGAGTGAGAGGTTCCTGACAGCATGGTGGTCTCCTTTGTCAAAGTATCCGTGCTCATCACACATTGGTTGTGGATATCATATTTTGGTTTCTGTATTTTGACTCCAGCTCCATTTGCATTAATCTACGGTACGACATGGTGATCAGGACATAGTCCCTGCAGCCATTCGACTGGCGAGACAGAAACTATGTAGCCGTAGATAAAGTTGACTGTCCTCTGACCCTCATCCCTCGGCAATGATGATACGACAACCTATCACTATATCTTATATAGTAGTAGATGATGTCTTAGTATTACATTATATGAGTTCATCTTGATTCTGTTATATTCTTCAGATACTAGATACGATAAGAACATATACTACACCATATGTACAGAACATAGATGATTCACACTAATGTATGCTAGAATGAATCTTGGGTTGTGTTCTGAGCCATTCGTCCCATACTTGGCAATTAAGTTATGGACTATTATGTTTGACATTGTTGTTACAAATTTTTATATATCTGTGTTGATTGATGAGATTGTGTTTCAAACGTGTTCGTGATTGTGTGTATCTGTGTTGTTTGATACTGTGTTCATGATACACACCATTGTTGTTGTAACAAATGGTGTAGGGGATGCTGCAAATGCTGCAGGGGATGCTGTAAATGCTGTATTTTTTTTCAATATTAGTGACGTTCAGCGACGCTCAGCGACGTTCAGCGACGAAAGTAACGTCGCTAAGTAAGTACCCCAACGTCGCTAACTGTGATGAATACCGTCGCTGATCGTCACTAAACGTCGATATGAACGACGTCGCTAGACATCTCTATATGTCGGTACTGTAGCGACGTAGAAAAGTTGCAGAACGTCGCCATATGGCTCTCAAGCCAGGTCAGCATCGATGCATGTAAAGTCGCACAACGTCGCTAGGATACGTCGGTAAATGATGACGTTTTATGTCGCTGGTAGTCGCTGAATTAGCGACGTGTCCGCGTCGCTAAGGCTCGTCGCAATAGCGACGTATTGCGACGTTTTCTTCTTTAGCGACTAGCTTAATTGCGACTACGTGCAAACGTTGCTAAATACGTCGCTAATCGAAATTAGCGACGTATTTTCCCTATTTAGCGACGTCTTGAGGCGTCGCTGATTTGACATATTTTAGTAGTAGTAAAACCTACATTACCCTTACCAAGGTAATCCCGATACCTTGCCCAATACAAAGGAAACCCTGCTAATACCCAAGATACTAGTCTAGGCTCCCTAGGGTAGTTAGATACTATCCTATCTAAGGGTTACCTACCGAGATACATAGGTTTCCTAGGTATCTAACCTATCTTAAATCATATGTTGGTCATCTGCCCATTACCTTACCATATATCATATACCATTCTCACATTATCCTAACACTCACCCATACAACTCACTCACACACTCACTCACATATAACACCCATATAGGCTTTCCTATAGGTTTACACATAGGCTCTCCTATAGGCTCTTAGCTATACTCCTATAGGCTCACACACACACACACACACACACACACACACACACACACACACACACACACACACACATATAGGTGTAAATAGGACACATGTAAAGGCTCATACACACACACACAAATACATTAGAGTGGACTGATTTGGGGTTGAATAAAGAATAAATGAGTGATGAAACTGAAATGAGGAATAGAGGAAGAATGAAAGCTGAAATGAAGAATGGAGGAATGGTGATAGCTGGAATGAAGAATGGAGGAATAGAATGAAATAATGAAAGGATGGACTGATTTAATATGGGAAATGAGGACTGATATATGTATGAAGTATGGACAGTGATGGAATGGTATGGACTGATTTCATATATGGATGATAACTGAAATGCAAGGATTGAATGTAATACATGAATGGACTATTTGGTACATGGACTGATTTATGACAGGTTAAGGACTGTTTTAGGAGCTAAACATGTGGACTGAATAGGACAGCCATGGGGTGGTTTGATGGGGCAATACAAAAGACTGAATTGAAGTGTGTCAAGGCTGGTTTCATAGCCTACATTGGGACCATTCTAGGCTGAATTGTCACGACCCGCACCCTAGAGTAAGGGCACGAGAAGTGGGTACGTCCAGCCTACGCCGCAGTGTCGGCGGTAGAACGCTGTCCTAGGTAAATCATCTAACAGTATAAGGTACCTGTACAGTTTATACTCTCCGAATGGAGGTGACAAATAGAAAACAATCTCAATCACATCTAGGGTAGAAGAACGAAGAACAGATAGATAGTAACTCAAAGAGAACCATAGCATAGATGAAATAAGACTAAGTGTCTAAGATACATAACATCCAGAATGTTAACTCATAATACAATAAGTCTAAGAGTCTATACATCTCCACATCTCAAAATACAACACAGAATGTGAGACAAAAAGTAAATATAGAAAAGACTGCCTAGACTAAACTGGTCTAGACTACTGGAACATCCTCCTCAGCTGTAGGTGGAACCTGCTGAGGGTCCTCAATACAAGTATCATCTAGTCCTGCTCCATAATAGGTAGACACCAGGGCCTCATCCTCATCCTCTGTAATATTTTCAACAGGTCCAATCAGGACGGGAACGAGCACAATACATCTCACGCAGTGCATATCAGGTTAGGAAATACGATACAGGCAATAGAGTAAGATACATGAACTGCTGAAAGGAAATATACGCTGTAAAAGAGATAGCTGTAATGAAATATCTACTGTATATAGAGAACTGTAGTGACTAGTGATGTAGAGCACAAGATAGGCATGTAAATGGCTAGAATTTATACATGACTATACTACTGAGTTTGTACATGACTACACTACTTTGGAATTATTCACATGTCCACTTCTACTCCCCCGTACCCCAATCAATACACAAGGATCTATACAAGTTACGTTATTGTACATGATATCACATGGGGCCCATAAAAGGGTGCACATGATAGTATACATGAGAGCTCAGTAAACATGAGAGTACATGATCACATGAGTGTACATGAATAATGAAAGCATAGGAGTACATGATGATAGTGAAACACACATAACATGAAGTACCCGATGCTCCCGAGGGGGATAACATCTCATGTAAAGATCCATATAGTACCAATCCGTGTTACCAACGTGACAGCAACAAGTAAAGTAATCTAGAGCGAGAAGTAAAGCCTGAACAAGTATGAAACGGTCAGAGAATGTACTCGCCTGCTGTATGAATGTCTGTAGAGAATATGCAGTCTGAGGAGAGGTGTCTGGCTCCTGATCAGAGCAACACAAGTCACAATGTGTTCTAAATAGTAAATATGAAGTCTACTATGCAAACTACATGATTCTAGGTCAATCTGGTCAAAAGTCAACTCTTGGTCAACTCTGGTCAACTCTAAAGTCAAACTAGTCAAGGTTAAGTCAATACTAGTCAAACTAGTTAGGGTTTTAGTCAAACTAGTCAACTAGTGATTTAGGTCATTCCTAGTCATTTCTAGGTGATCTAGGTCAACTTTGCCCTAAAGTTGACTTTGGTCAACTTTCAGTCAACAAGGGTCAACATGGGTTTTTGGGTCATTAGGGCTAGCCCCAACCATAGGCCAATAATCCTAGGCCATAGGCCAGTGTCATAGGTTTCACATAAACCTATACTAGAAATCATATATATATGTATATATCTATATATAGATATATATCTATCTACTACCCATATACCCATATATGGATACTATATACAATACAAACCCACATACATATATATATATATAATCAATATATGAAAACTAATACAAATATATATATATATATCAATATATATATATATATACCTATATATATATATATATAAACTCATATATATATATAATATATATATAGAGAGGGAAGAAGAGAGAGAGACTGAATGAGAGAGAGGGAATGAAAGACAGTGAGAAGGAGGGGTTTTGTTCCAGGAATTCTGGAACCAATCCAGAACCACACACACACATACATAACACATATACATACATATATGTATATACATATAACTTCACACACACACAACCAAATCTCCCCAAATTCGACCTACCCTCACAAATACCTATGCACTTCACATCTACACACTAAAATACACTAGTCTAATGTATTAAACATAAACAAAATCGAATCGAAATTCGATTTCCAAAACTGGAAATAAACCAAAACTGTGAACTGTGCACAGTGCACTGAAATGGGGAAAATCGAATTACCCATACTAAATCGAGCTAAGACTCCCAACCAAGGGTTGGTAACTGACACCCCATAGATACTCTAGGATCCCAAGACACTGACACGACACCACGACACGTTTTCACGTGTCCAAACACCCAAAACAGTCCATCGGGTAAGCACTGATACGTGCACACGAAAACAGCGTCGTGCACGCATTCCACGCACTCGTGGACACACCACGAGACACGACACGTCTCGTGGTCGTGCATACGTGTAGCCCACACATAGGGCTACACATCCCACAGCCTGACACGTGTCCACGACACGCGTGGACACAGAACTAACAGCGTATCAGTCGTGAAAACACGACTGATACACGCGTGTTACGACTACGTCGTGCACGCGGTTACACGCGTCGTACACACGACACAGGACACGAAGCACCACGTGCTCGTGTCCACGTGTACGCCACGTATAGGGCTACACTCTCGTGTCACTACGAGGTGTCATCGTGTCGTGTCCGTGCGACACGAGACACTCGAAGTTGGTGTCTGTGCGTGTGTGCGTGACCAGTGCGTGTCCAGTGCGAGTGAGTTTTCTCACTCGACACGACACGACACCACACGAGACTTTGGGGGCATGTTCGCAGACAATGCCCCCTCGTCTGTGTCGAGTTACACGTGTCCAAGTAGTCTGTGCTGTGCACACTAGGTGTCGGGTAGCAGGGCATTACTGTGCACTTGTGCACAGTGTGTCCTGTCGGGTTCGCATCCAATTTGGACACGGACACCGCATTGGTTTGAGTGCAGAAGACTAGGGTTAGGGTTAGGAAACCTAGGACTAGGTTTTTGTATAAAAAGTTTTGTAAAAACTGGAAGTCCTCTCCTTTGAGGCATTCAACCAAACACCTATATTAAACCCATGATACGTGTCCGATACGGACACCAAATCACATCAAAATCCCACCAAACTTTACCCACAGTATTGTTATCCCTATATGAATGCATTTATGAAATAAAAACAGGAATTAGACTAGGTTTGGACATATTTACCTATTGGTGAAATTCCAAGGAAAATCAATGAAAAGAGGGTGTTGTGATCTCGAACTCGACGATGCCCAAGCTCCCAAATTCTAGATTTCTTGCTTCTCTTAGCTCCCTAGATGTTGTAGGGTTCCAATGCAAAAGACTAGAGTCAATTTGGATCAAAATAGCTCAAGTTATGAAAGTTGAAAGGAAAGGGAATTTTTGTGGATTAAATTTCATGTAATTTCTTCATGAATTAATCCAAGGGGTTATATTAGGAGTGTGTACCAGCTAGGGGGGTACCCCTTGGCCGGCCAAGACATGGGGGGGGGTGTCCTTGGCTTCCTTCTAGGTTAAGTCATGGACTTTTGGTAAAGGGGTTGTGATATTTTGCATGTTTTGTGCAAAATATCCATAAAGCAAATATCTAGATATTATCTACTTTAACCCATGACCTAAACATCACCCTAATGATTCTAGGTTAGGGGCTAACTACTAGTTTAGGGTAGGATAGGTTAGGAACTAATCATGAGACCTACCAAGTATTAAATAATATTAAAATCACATAATCACAAATTAAATCTAGAAAATTACCAAAATACCCTTTTGGTCAAAAAACCCAAATTTGATATTCTAAGCCTATGGCTAAGCTATCATGGTCATGGCAACTTCTAGGTTAGAGAAAACTAGGGTTTACACTAAGTGTACTAACCAAATCACAAAGTCATAAGTCATGACTTAGCATGACTTAGAAAATGGTTTAATCTAACTAAAATCACCAGAAAATCATACCATGACTAAAATACCACTAATAAATAATAAAAATAATAAATTTTTCAAAAATCCCCAATTTCAGAAAACAGGGTGTTACAAGTCTACCCACCTTAAAATAATTTCGTCCTCGAAATTTAGATGGTCGTACTCCTCCTAGGTCAAACCTCCAACAATCAGGGACGAAGCCACTACCTAGGCAACATACAAGGTCAAATAAGCAAAATATGGGTAGTAGACCTATACTGGGTCATGTCCAAAAATTGGCTAGCAGTTTTAGGTCATAAGGTGTCCTAATTGGGAAAGTAAGGAAACAACAATCATCAAGGCTGTTGCGGATAAGATTCTAGGGTAAGTTTAACTGTGTCTACATCCACGTAGATTAATATATGAAAAGGCGAACCAAAATGCAATAGGTTGATCAGACCATCATGCGCCGGTTCTGATTAGACAATATGTTAGTGGGTGCGCACCCAAAAAATATATCATGATCAAGCTCGAAAAGGATAAGCTTGTAAAACTAAGGATAAATTTGTAGCATAAGATATAAGTAAGGGTGGAATGATGAAGGAAGATACATAGTCCTGGTCATGGGCATAGACTAGGAAGGTAAGGAAACAATAAATCACAGGGCTAAAAGGGTCACCATTCTATGGTCAGAGCTACTCTATCAACTCTAAGTCAAAAGGCATAACACAAATTAATTTATTTAAGAGGAAAGTTCTTGACAAAAGAGTTAGTCAAGAATTATATTAATAGCTAAAGCTACTCCTACTCCTACTCCTAAGTAAGAGATAAAGAAAAACAAACAATCGACAAAACCAAATGAACTACCAGGACAAAACTGATCACTAATAAAGAATAGGTAGGAGCAGATGGAATTGGATTTTAAGATAGATATAATGAAGCAAGGTGGGAATGGAATTTAGAAGAACAGAACCTGCAAGCACATCACCAATTGCCTGAGCATCCTCAACTGTCATGGCGTAAGCACGCCCCTGCTGACCTCTTCCAGCCTGCTGCTGAAACTGCATAAATCTCTGCTGCTGTGGCTGTAATGGTCCTCTCTGCTGCTGACCTACCGGAGCCTTGGCTCCTGCTCCTGGTGCTGCTCCCTGTGCTACTCTGCCTGTGAACTGGGAACACTCCCTCAGCTGGTGGTCCGCTGCCCCACATATTAGGCACCAGCCCAACCTCTTCCTGCACTCACCCCATCCATGTCCCGACTTCTTGCAGAAAGTGCAACTAACGACCTGCTGCCTGGGTGCCTGCTGCTGGTGCCTCGGCTGCTGCACTTGCTGGAATGGCCTCTGCTGCTGGAATGGCCTCTGCTGCTGGTGCTGAAAATGAGGCCTCTTGGCCTGTCCTCCACTGCTGCCAGCTCCCTGGGTGTCGCGGCCCCTCTTGAGCTTCAGCTCAAGATCATCCTCAGCCGCCATCGCTCCTGCTAGAATATCCTCAAATGTGGCACTCCTCTCACTCTTGGTCAAGGACTTGACTTCCTTGACCAAGCCCTTCCTGAACCTCCTCGCCTTCGCTGCCTCGCTAAGGCCCTCCACGAATCTGCTCAAACGGCAAAACTCACCGGCGTACTCCTCTACGGTCTGGTTCCCCTGAACCAGGTTCTCGAACTGTGTCTCCAAAGCGCCGACTGCCTGATCTGGGAAAAACTTCCCCTTGAAGAGCTCCTTGAAAGCTCCCCATGCCTGCCCTGGAGTACCTACTCTCGGATCCGTCTGATACCAGGTACGGGCAAGATCCCGCATCTGGCTGGCAGCTGCCTCGACCTGGAGTCCGACTGGTATCTCCGCCAGTCGAAAGATCTCCTCAATGTGCTCGATCCAGTCATCAGCATAAAGTATCCCCTCTGTTCCCAAGAAGTCCCTGGGGTTCATCTTCTTGAAGTCCTGGATACCTGGAATCCTCTGCTGTCGCGGCGGTGTCCTCCCTGCGGCTGGGCTGCCAACCTCTCTATCGTCGCTGTAGCCAGCTGATGGACATCATCAATGCCTCTTGTAAATGCCGTCGTCTGACGCTGCTGCTGGGTCTGCTGCGACTCTAGGAACTGCTGGAAATATGAAAACATCTGCGCAGCATCCACATATCCAGATGGCATCTGCTGCTGGTACTGCTGCTGGTACTGCTGCTGCTGCTGATACTCCGGCTGAAACTGAGGCTGACGAAACTGCGGGGGAGGCATGTCTGGAGTAGCTGGAATGACCCCCTGAATAGTAAGAGGTGCACCCCCAACTGGGGCAGAACTCCCACATGAGCTGGAGTATGGGGAGCTGCAGTCCCCGGGTCCTGGTGAGCTGGACGAGAGGTGGCAGACCTCTCAGTAGTATCACCTGGACCGAGTCGCTGCGATCGTGTCTCCACCATCCTGAAGACAGATCAATAAGGAAGTCAATAACGGTACAAGGATGATAGTATCAAAGGACAATATGAAATAGATTATATAGATTTGAACAAAGTCAGTAGATTCAAATCCATGAAAATTTTTCCTAACTTGTGATTGAGTATCCACTCTCTCTAAGCCTATTCCTTAATCCTATCACAGGCTGTAGTGATACTCTAGTTCGAATATCACTACATAAACTCGACCTGCATGGGCCACCACTAAAAACGTGTCACGACCCGCACCCTAGAGTAAGGGCACGAGAAGTGGGTACGTCCAGCCTACGCGCAGTGTCGGCGGTAGAACGCTGTCCTAGGTAAATCATCTAACAGTATAAGGTACCTGTACAGTTTATACTCTCCGAATGGAGGTGACAAATAGAAAACAATCTCAATCACATCTAGGGTAGAAGAACGAAGAACAGATAGATAGTAACTCAAAGAGAACCATAGCATAGATGAAATAAGACTAAGTGTCTAAGATACATAACATCCAGAATGTTAACTCATAATACAATAAGTCTAAGAGTCTATACATCTCCACATCTCAAAATACAACACAGAATGTGAGACAAAAAGTAAATATAGAAAAGACTGCCTAGACTAAACTGGTCTAGACTACTGGAACATCCTCCTCAGCTGTAGGTGGAACCTGCTGAGGGTCCTCAATACAAGTATCATCTAGTCCTGCTCCATAATAGGTAGACACCAGGGCCTCATCCTCATCCTCTGTAATATTTTCAACAGGTCCAATCAGGACGGGAACGAGCACAATACATCTCACGCAGTGCATATCAGGTTAGGAAATACGATACAGGCAATAGAGTAAGATACATGAACTGCTGAAAGGAAATATACGCTGTAAAAGAGATAGCTGTAATGAAATATCTACTGTATATAGAGAACTGTAGTGACTAGTGATGTAGAGCACAAGATAGGCATGTGAATGGCTAGAATTTATACATGACTATACTACTGAGTTTGTACATGACTACACTACTTTGGAATTATTCACATGTCCACTTCTACTCCCCGTACCCCAATCAATACACAAGGATCTATACAAGTTACGTTATTGTACATGATATCACATGGGGCCCATAAAAGGGTGCACATGATAGTATACATGAGAGCTCAGTAAACATGAGAGTACATGATCACATGAGTGTACATGAATAATGAAAGCATAGGAGTACATGATGATAGTGAAACACACATAACATGAAGTACCCGATGCTCCCGAGGGGGATAACATCTCATGTAAAGATCCATATAGTACCAATCCGTGTTACCAACGTGACAGCAACAAGTAAAGTAATCTAGAGCGAGAAGTAAAGCCTGAACAAGTATGAAACGGTCAGAGAATGTACTCGCCTGCTGTATGAATGTCTGTAGAGAATATGCAGTCTGAGGAGAGGTGTCTGGCTCCTGATCAGAGCAACACAAGTCACAATGTGTTCTAAATAGTAAATATGAAGTCTACTATGCAAACTACATGATTCTAGGTCAATCTGGTCAAAAGTCAACTCTTGGTCAACTCTGGTCAACTCTAAAGTCAAACTAGTCAAGGTTAAGTCAATACTAGTCAAACTAGTTAGGGTTTTAGTCAAACTAGTCAAACTAGTTGATTTAGGTCATTCCTAGTCATTTCTAGGTGATCTAGGTCAACTTTGCCCTAAAGTTGACTTTGGTCAACTTTCAGTCAACAAGGGTCAACATGGGTTTTTGGGTCATTAGGGCTAGCCCCAACCATAGGCCAATAATCCTAGGCCATAGGCCAGTGTCATAGGTTTCACATAAACCTATACTAGAAATCATATATATGTATATATCTATATAGAGATATATCTATCTACTACCCATATACCCATATATGGATACTATATACAATACAAACCCACATACATATATATATAATCACTATATGAAAACTAATACAAATATATATATATATCAATATATATATATATATACCTATATATATATAAACTCATATATATATAAATATATATAGAGAGGGAAGAAGAGAGAGAGACTGAATGAGAGAGAGGGAATGAAAGACAGTGAGAAGGAGGGGTTTTGTTCCAGGAATTCTGGAACCAATCCAGAACCACACACACACATACATAACACATATACATACATATATGTATATACATATAACTTCACACACACACAACCAAATCTCCCCAAATTCGACCTACCCTCACAAATACCTATGCACTTCACATCTACACACTAAAATACACTAGTCTAATGTATTAAACATAAACAAAATCGAATCGAAATTCGATTTCCAAAAACTGGAAATAAACCAAAACTGTGAACTGTGCACAGTGCACTGAAATGGGGAAAATCGAATTACCCATACTAAATCGAGCTAAGACTCCCAACCAAGGGTTGGTAACTGACACCCCATAGATACTCTAGGATCCCAAGACACTGACACGACACCACGACACGTTTTCACGTGTCCAAACACCCAAAACAGTCCATCGGGTAAGCACTGATACGTGCACACGAAAACAGCGTCGTGCACGCATTCCACGCACTCGTGGACACACCACGAGACACGACACGTCTCGTGGTCGTGCATACGTGTAGCCACACATAGGGCTACACATCCCACAGCCTGACACGTGTCCACGACACGCGTGGACACAGAACTAACAGCGTATCAGTCGTGAAAACACGACTGATACACGCGTGTTACGACTACGTCGTGCACGCGGTTACACGCGTCGTACACACGACACAGGACACGAAGCACCACGTGCTCGTGTCCACGTGTACGCCACGTATAGGGCTACACTCTCGTGTCACTACGAGGTGTCATCGTGTCGTGTCCGTGCGACACGAGACACTCGAAGTTGGTGTCTGTGCGTGTGTGCGTGACCAGTGCGTGTCCAGTGCGAGTGAGTTTTCTCACTCGACACGACACGACACCACACGAGACTTTGGGGGCATGTTCGCAGACAATGCCCCCTCGTCTGTGTCGAGTTACACGTGTCCAAGTAGTCTGTGCTGTGCACACTAGGTGTCGGGTAGCAGGGCATTACTGTGCACTTGTGCACAGTGTGTCCTGTCGGGTTCGCGTCCAATTTGGACACGGACACCGCATTGGTTTGAGTGCAGAAGACTAGGGTTAGGGTTAGGAAACCTAGGACTAGGTTTTTGTATAAAAAGTTTTGTAAAAACTGGAAGTCCTCTCCTTTGAGGCATTCAACCAAACACCTATATTAACCCATGATACGTGTCCGATACGGACACCAAATCACATCAAAATCCCACCAAACTTTACCCACAGTATTGTTATCCCTATATGAATGCATTTATGAAATAAAAACAGGAATTAGACTAGGTTTGGACATATTTACCTATTGGTGAAATTCCAAGGAAAATCAATGAAAAGAGGGTGTTGTGATCTCGAACTCGACGATGCCCAAGCTCCCAAATTCTAGATTTCTTGCTTCCCTTAGCTCCCTAGATGTTGTAGGGTTCCAATGCAAAAGACTAGAGTCAATTTGGATCAAAATAGCTCAAGTTATGAAAGTTGAAAGGAAAGGGAATTTTTGTGGATTAAATTTCATGTAATTTCTTCATGAATTAATCCAAGGGGTTATATAGGAGTGTGTACCAGCTAGGGGGGTACCCCTTGGCCGGCCAAGACATGGGGGGGGGGGTGTCCTTGGCTTCCTTCTAGGTTAAGTCATGGACTTTTGGTAAAGGGGTTGTGATATTTTGCATGTTTTGTGCAAAATATCCATAAAGCAAATATCTAGATATATCTACTTTAACCCATGACCTAAACATCACCCTAATGATTCTAGGTTAGGGGCTAACTACTAGTTTAGGGTAGGATAGGTTAGGAACTAATCATGAGACCTACCAAGTATTAAATAATATTAAAATCACATAATCACAAATTAAATCTAGAAAATTACCAAAATACCCTTTTGGTCAAAAACCCCAAATTTGATATTCTAAGCCTATGGCTAAGCTATCATGGTCATGGCAACTTCTAGGTTAGAGAAAACTAGGGTTTACACTAAGTTATACTAACCAAAATCACAAAGTCATAAGTCATGACTTAGCATGACTTAGAAAATGGTTTAATCTAACTAAAATCACCAGAAAATCATACCATGACTAAAATACCACTAATAAATAATAAAAATAATAAATTTTTCAAAAATCCCCAATTTCAGAAACAGGGTGTTACATGAATATAGGACAGCTATGTAGGCTAGATTGGGGGGGACCTAAATGACAGGTTTGGGGCTACTAAATAGGTTGGTAAGGGACTGATTTGTGAGGGCTATTAAGGCCTGGATTGGTATGGTTTATAGGACATGTATGGGACTGTTTTGGGGGTGCAAATGGACAGGTAATGGGACATCAAATGGACTGATTTTTGGACAGCATATAGCTGGTTTAAGGGGCTGTTTTGGGCGTGTTTGGGACTGATGATGGGCAGTGTATGGGTGGTTTAATGGCTATTTTGGTGGACTGCTATGGGGTGTTTAGGACAGGTAAGAGGCTGATGTGTTGGCGTGTAGGGGGCTAACACATGGGAAAATGTGGACTGAATGTAGATGGTTAAGAGGGCCGTTTAGGTGTTATTTAGAGGACAGGTAATGGATTGAATTGAAGGTGCAAATGGGGTTGTTTGTGGGCATGTTAGGGATGATTAGGGGGTGTTTAAGGGGGCTGTGTTGTGGGTGTTGGGACTGCTCCTAAGGCTGTCCAATGGGGAACAGTGGCTGATATGGTTGAGTTAAAGGGCTGGTCTAAGACTGCTATATGGGGGGGTTATGGAGGTTAAGGACAG
>JANAVB010036397.1:0-62035 GCA_029216955.1 Iris pallida
ATTACCTGGAAAGAGAATAGCACACCCACCTGGAGAGATACCAGGTCCTCAGAGGGACTAATAAGACCACATAATATCATGCCATAAAACTTATATAAACTTCTCAATATAAGTCAAATCGGATCATAACATGGTCCAATACTCCACTCTTGAACTAGCGTACCATCCTCCCAACCAAAACAAGGACAAAGATGGCACCCTAATCCCGATGAAGTATCTTTCCATGCCATGTATCCAATATAGTATTCGGACCACAACAAGGTTCATACCTTCTCATCGGAGCAATGGACCATACCTACAGCCAAACAAGGACAAGATTTGGCAAACTAGTCCGCGACAAGTTACTGTTCCAAGCCGCGATCATATAAGTACCAAATAGAAGGTACCTATATCTAACGGATAGGGTCACCCTAACCACTCAAAGTGTAATACAATCGAGAATAGTGCATGGTCGCATAACCTCCTAGTCAAGTCAGATAAAGCAATACAATACAATCCTCAGTAGCGGTCTAAACACTATATACCATTCCTCAGTATCGAACGAGTCTATAGTATATCTACCTATCGTTCCTCAGTATCGAGCGAGTCTACGATAGATAGGGAGGAGGTCACGTCCACTTGTATTCTCCCCGCCCAATGCTCTAACTCTAATAACTACTAGTCTTCTATCATGCAATCCAATAGTAGTTATAGCCTAATGAACGTCCTTACGTATCGGTGCCCATCGACCATACAAGTACGAGACCTATATGCACTCGTGACTCGTAGAAAATATGTGTCAAGGCCAATGATTGCAGATAGTCTCTCTAATCTAGGTATCTAGGTTTAATGTGCATAAAAATAGTACAAGCAACATGAAATATAAATAAAGTAGAATTGCATAACGATAAAACTATTTAGCACAGTTTATCTTGCAAAAAATAATAGGAATAAATGCATGCAATGTATAAGCTAAAGTACATAGACAGTTGATGGCAAGGTATCTTGCCTGAGGTCCTTGCTGGTGAAACCGATAACCCGTTGGGTATAGAATAGTTCAGGGCTACACAAGATGAACTCGACGTGGGACAAACTTCTAAAATAAAACTAAAATAAAATATTCTAGAAAATTTTTGGGAAAAACATATGACGTGTATTTTTTCGTCAGCATTCCGAAACTTCAAAACGGTTCGTGATTCTGATTACCGATTCTCCCAGAATCTCAAAACACTAAAACGTGTCAGATTTCGAACAAGTGGCACTCCACAAATTTTCCAGAAAATTAAGTTTAGAATTTATGAAAAGAAAATTTATATTCAGAAAATATACCTCAATACGATTCCAACAAAAAAGGAGGTTAAACGGTCTGGAGTTAGTTAGGAGTTATGGATATTCGAAGTTGCTACAACTATTAAAAATTGAGGCTAAATTTATGATAAATTTTGGGCTTAGTTATGACGAAAAAAGAGAGAAATTTGACAAGGATAGTTTGAAAGATGATTTTATTCATAGATTCGATATTATATATATATATATATATATATATATATATATATATATATATATATATATATATATATATATATATATATAATGGCTAGCAATTAGCTAATTATGATAGGATTAGAATTAAATCAATAAGTATGATTAGGATTACCAACTAATTTGGATAGGAATATGATTGGTTTAAATAAGAAAGATATAATTAATGCTAGATATGACTCCAATAGGATAAAATTTCTAATGGATAAATCTTTCCAAAAATTTAAATCAAATAAATTATTAAAAAGAAATCAATTTGGTTAAATGATCACCATAATAATTTTAAGTATTAATCTATATTATCAAATAATTCAATTCATATGAATCCAAATCCAAATCAAACTCAACATAATAACTTTAAAATAATATTGAATATTTACCAAAATAATTTAAATCATATAATAGATAAATTCTTAAATCATATAACATTTCAAATGTAGATTAGACAAATCGTAATGCCAAAATTAGTCATCGTAAGTTTATCAACATAATTTAAAGTATAGTTGATAACCATCAAGATAATTTAAATAAATTCAAATATAATCAAATAACTGATTATCATGTCAAAATAATACTCGATGTCATCAAATATTATAAAACTTACTTTTATAAATCCAAATCTTTATTTAAATATAAATGGACAAAAATCTTTTATCACTCAAAATTTTTTTAAACCAATTTTTAGAAGACCAAAAATAATAACAACATATTTTATATTTCAAATAACAAAATTCGAGAACAAATTTTTTTTTAGAAACATTATTTCAAACCATTAATTTAAAACTAGTTTTTTTATAACAAAAATAATCACAAAATATCTTTTACAAAATTTTGACAAAAATTACTTTAAACACAATAATTAAAATATATAGAAATACTTATTTAAAAAATTTGGGAAGTGGAGTTACAAATCTACCCACCTTTGAAAAATTTGTCCTCAAAATCTAAGGACTAATAGGATATACGGACTTAGTCGATCAGATAGTAAGAATTTGTGATAAGAGAAAATAGATGGAAGGAAAAAGAGAATTTCTTCAATAAGAACATTATTCAATTTAGGTGGAAATAGAAGAAGTGAATGGATACGGCTTGGTGTGCAGTGACACAATTTGTAGGTGGAGAAAATTTAGAGAAAAATTTGTGTGGAGAAAATAATGGCAAGCTAACATATAAATATGATGAAAATCTTGGTTAGATAAGGATTATGATTGTTTAAACCCCGCTAGATAATTCACAATTAATTTAACCATTTTTAAAACCAATTCAACCAATCCATAAAAAAAACTATATATTCTTTATCTTTATTTTAAACTTTTAAATCAAAATTAGAAAAATTAATTTTCCAATTTACATTATCATGGCAATTAAATAAATAAATCTAACAAATTTTCAATTATCCTTTTATAAATATTAAAAATACAATAATAATTAATTTCAAAATTTATGATAATAAATACTTAAATAGTTGAATGATCTCTTAAATAAATTATAATTAGTTTTGAAAAATCAAAAATATACATGATTTTAACTTCATGTACCTCGCATACGAATAGAACATATTATTTAAAAAAATATTATTTTTTAACTTATCATAAATACTTGTATAGCAAGTAAAAATAGTTTTTACGTACTAGTAAAATAAAATCAAGTTTGAAGAATCTATGGCATATAAAAATATTTACCTGCTACGATATTGATCCACATTAGTTGTTTCCTATAAAAATATTTGTAATTAAAACTTTTGTAAAAAGAATTTTAAATACTTCATATATACGGATTCGCGCTAGACGTACGAATACCAACGTAAAATAATTATCAAATAAAAAAAATTGTAGAAAATTTTAGGGGGTTTACTAACTAACTAACTAACTAACTAACTAACTATATATATATATATATATATATATATATATATATATATATATATATATATTTATACACACATTCAAGGGCGAAGGAACTAGTATAAGGGTCACTATACTCGTGTAAGGGTCGCCATAAGAATGATTTGTGTCGTCCCGTCATATCTGAGAACAACATAAATATATATATATATATATATATATATATATATATATATATATATATATATATATATATATATATATATATATATATATATATATATATAAAAAATATATATATATATATATTGAAAATGTAATTGTAGCGAATGCTCCAACCGAGAATCGATCTCCTGACCACTCCGGCCGCATGCTTCACCACTATCACTAGACTAAAGGGTCATTGGCATATATATATATATATATATATATATATATATATATATATATATATATCGATTAACTATTCAAGGTCATAAGAATGATTCGTGTTGACTACCAAAATAAGTCAAATCAGCGACGAAATTAGCGACTCCGAAAGCAGGCGTCTCCAATATTTTGCATATTAGCGATTTCTATAAAGACTTCGCAATAGACACTATTTGCGACATCCAGCAACGTCTACCGACCAGCTTTCATGAAAGATAACATCGCGGAGTAGTCGATAAACGTCGCTCAATTTTTTTTCATTAGAGACGTTTAGTGACTCCCAAATTAGTATGTCGCTGTATATTAAACAATGGCAACATTTTGCGACGTCTATTCAGGACGTCGTTAATGTAGCTCCCCTTCCCGAAAATTTGGAAATATTTTTTATTTTATTTATTTGAGTTAAATAAGATTTTTAGCATTTTGTAAATAATTATTTAGTTAATTATTACATTAGATGACTTTAGCCATAGTTGAGTTTTGAAGTACTAGACGACTAGGATTTGTGGCACGGGAGATGTAGCAGTGTGCCTTGACTAATGTACTATTCATGCCCGGGGAAACCTAGCCATAGTGATGTCCTAACTAGGAAAACCAGACCAAGTTATGACATGACTATTATAAATAGTTAATTATTTATTATTATTATATTAATTAAATTATTGAGTTTTAGGAAAACCCGATTGTACCAAAGTAGTCCAGATTGCAAACCAAGCCCAAGCCTATGTAGACATACTTATAGGTACGTACAAATATTTCCTAGCCCTCTAGGTGGTCTTAATGTTATTTTCTAAAATACTTGGTTATTTATACAAAATGGGTATTATTAATATTTAAATAGAGTCTTAGAGTATTGGTACCCTTTTCTAGGGCCAAATATGTTCACCAAGACTTGTTGGGTTGTTTTAGCGGGTTTTGGTATTATGGTGTTTATTTAGATGTAAAGATATATGTGTGTATATATGTATACATATATATAATATATATAGGTAAGTGTAGATGAATATGAATATATACGAATATATTTATATATGTGTAATTGTATATAAATAAATAATATAGGTGTATATGTGTATATGGGTATTTATATATAAATATGAATATGTGTGTATATAAATATATAAATATATATTATATGTGCGTATTTGTACGTATATATAAATATATTATATAAACATATGTATTTGTACATATACATAAATATATATATATAAATATATTATGTATATATGTACGTATGTGTATGTATATACATGTATAGAAGTATATATACATGTATGTGTGTATAGATATAAATATATGAATATATATATATATATATATATATATATATATATATATATATATATATATATATATATATATATATATATTAATTGCTAGAATAAAGAGTATGAATAAGGAGTCAGCCCACGGGCCCAGCCCGCAGGCCCAACCCAAACAACCAATGGCCCAGCCCACCCCGGGCTGGAGCCATTCCCTGCAGACCCAAGAAACAGGCCCCGACCCCCTGTAGAAGACCCAGCAACAGCTGATGTTCTCCCAAGGCATGGCAAACCCGACCCAGTCATCAGCAACTTAGCAACACCTATTTACAACTAAACCCCCGGGCCAAAGCCCAAACCAGCGTGCAACCACACCCGAAATTCCCCAGCAGTAAACGTTGGAGGCCTGACCCTGTAAAACTGCATATATATATACATTCGGGAGTTCGTCGAAAAATTCACGAAAACCCTAACCAATACCTACGCCGACATCACCCCTCCCTGGCGCAGCCCCCAGCCACCACCCTGCACCCCCCTCCCCACGACCTCGCCGGCGGCCATTCGACGCCTGAGCACCGCGCAACCGCCAGAAAAAGCCGCACGCAGCATAGGGAACTCAGCAACAGTAGCCCGACCACCCATTTTTTGAGGTATTATTCTCCCTATTTTGTAATCATTTTTTGTTCTATTAAACATAGATCGAAGCCCACATAACCCTCTCTGATTCCAACTAGTGGGGTTGGATATCGTTGATCGGCCAACCAGAAAAGTTGACGTAAAGTCGAGTAAAAACCTGTTCGAAAAACAGGGTATATACTGTCCAATCATCCAAGTTTGGCGATCGATCCCGATCGATCCAATACAATATTTAAAAAACTATTTGAAGACAATTATAGACAACCTGTAGGACTTCACGACCCTTTTTGTGGATTCGAATATCATGCGTCAAGAAATTGAATCCCAAAGTTTCCTAAAAATCTATTTTCAAAATATTGAAAATCCTTCCACACGACGTGCGTCCCGCCATTTCGGGCGACGTGGTCGCGAACCGAAGGCATCGAAAGGTGCGTAACAGTTTCGTGGTTGTTTGGGCTTTGGCGGAATTCAAATTGGTCGCGTGTGCACGACGAATTTGATGCGTATCCGTCGAAATTCACCGTATCGACCACTTTGCACAAACCCCAATTACTTTGTGCACGTTCGTCAGATCGAGACATAACTTGCGCCAACAGGACCGTATCATTTTTTTGGTCCTGTATGCCATGTTTGGTCCAATTCTGAAATAGTTGAATCGTACATCGTTTTGCGGGCCCCACGGTCCCACTCAACGGGCGATTTTGTGCACGGCCCGCCGAAATCCAACTCTGGACATACGGTTGGGTTTATATCGGAAAATCGGATCCGTAGAGATGTAGTTTGACGACTTTAGAGACCATTGACCAGGCACAATTTTCGGTATAAAGCGGGTCCAACGGCGGACATCGTTTTTGCCTGAAATTACCGTTTTGCCCCTGTGTCCAGAATTGGACTTAAGGACAGGCAATCCTAGCTAATTTGACTATTCTGAGACTGTTGGCATTGTCTATTTCAGCTTTTGGAGACAGTTGTAATGTTTGGACTTTATGATGTAGCAGTGGACTAGATTGATATTGGATTTGCGTGCAACCTCCAGGCAAGTATACCTTGCCTCCCTCTACAGTTTTATTTACATGCATTTTATTTTAGTTTCCATCTTTTGGATTAATTATGGACATGTGCTTTTTCGTGTTATTTTTTGTGGAGTTGTTTTTATTGTTTATAGCCATGTTCATGTTTTAGCCTTGTGTTTCACATTTGGAGTTTCTCGTCAGTACCTTGCTTAAGTCGTGTCGTAGAACGAGTGTGTGTAGTGAACTGCTAAATCCTTGATATTGCTTCCTTGGTACCAGAGAGTCCACACACCGAGGGTATTTTTCTTGATCTGTTTACATCCGTGAGTCCACACTAGGGACTAGGATGCCGATTATTTACATCAGAGAGTCCACACACGGGACGAGGATGTAGTATTTGCACCAGAGAGTCCACGCTCGGGACGAGGGTATAGACTTGACTTGACTTGACTTGCACCAGAGAGTCCACGTTCGGGACGAGGGTGTTTACATCAGAGATTCCACACACGGGACGAGGATGTAGTATTTGCACCAGAGAGTCCACACTCGGGACGAGGGTACCTTGTCGTGAACTAACCAGAGAGTCCACACTCGGGACGACGGTTAGTACTAACCAGAGAGTCCACACTCGGGACGAGGGTTAGTGTTTAGTTCAAACTAGAGAGTCCACACTCGGGATGAGGGTTTGGTTTCTTCCATTGATCATCGTGTTTCGTTCATCCGGCAGTTCATTATGCGTAGTTGTTCTAGTGTTCGTGTTCGTGTTCATGTGTTCGTGTTTGTGTTCGTAGTGTCGTGTTTCCATTTTCTTGTTTACCTTTTTTGTGCATGATAAAACTGTTAGATAGGCATGTATATTATGTATCTTGCTATGTCCTCTGAGGACCTGATGATCTCCTCAGGTTTAGCGATTGCATGGAGTTAGCTAGTAGTTCTCGATGATGATGGATTTGCGGTTCTTGCGGGATTCAGGTATCGCTATTGTGTTTATTATCTGCTCGTGCTTTTCATTCCTTATCATGAGATATCCTGTTTCATGTTTCAGTTGTAGACTCTTGTTATTTCCTTTAGAGTCTTATCGAATATTTATACTAGTGGGCTGCAGACCACGACCCATAATGTTTATTCATGTTTATTATCTTATTGTGGATTGAGATTTAGAGTTGTTTGCCATGATTTGGTAGTATACCATAGCCTTGACAGCATTTACATATTCGAGTCGGGCTGGAGTTCGCTCGATGCGTAGCTGGGCTTGGATACGCTTCGTATCCGAAAAGCGGGTACGGGTCGTGACAAGTTTTTTGGTGGCCCATGCAGGTCAGAGCATATCGTACCGGTTACGTAACTGTACTAGTACGAGCATGCGACCTTGACTAAACCTTTAGGAATCTCAATCCACACTGCTTTGAAAATTCTCCTAGAATTTCTCTACGTCCTTGAAAACTCCATGTTTGCTCTCGATTATACTTCCTTGCTTCCTGTGCCATTGATTATCGTCCCTTTTATTTCGGGGTGACGAATGATCGTGCTGTCTAGAACCAATTAGAAATCCTTAAATTATAGTATATATTGCTTGACTATTGAATATTGGTTGTTTATAGATACGAGGGAGTATAGATGCCATATGCCTAGATATCTGACGGTAGAATTGTTAGCAACTAGTTAGAAGACCATAAGACTTTAGTGACCGTATTTTGAGGAGTAGTGTGACCAAAGGTGGGTAGAAGTCCTCGAAGTTTCGTGGTTACGAAATGACTAGAGAAGCTTATAAAAATATTTTTGAGGAATTAAATTGAGGAGATTAAAGTGATAGTAGACTTTGATTTTTTTTAGAAATAGTTATGAATTAGAATTTCGAGGACAAAATTATTTTTAAGGTGGGTAGATTTGTAGCTCCCCTTCCCGAAAATTTGGAAATATTTTTTATTTTATTTATTTGAGTTAAATAAGATTTTTAGCATTTTGTAAATAATTATTTAGTTAATTATTACAGTAGATGACTTTAGCCATAGTTGAGTTTTGAAGTACTAGACGACTAGGATTTGTGGCACGGGAGATGTAGCAGTGTGCCTTGACTAATGTACTATTCATGCTCGGGGAAACCTAGCCATAGTGATGTCCTAACTAGGAAAACCAGACCAAGTTGTAACATGACTATTATAAATAGTTAATTATTTATTATTATTATATTAATTAAATTATTGAGTTTTAGGAAAACCCGATTGTACCAAAGTAGTCCAAATTGGACCCAAACCAAGCCCAAGCCTATGTAGACATACTTATAGGTATGTACAAATATTTCCTAGCCCTCTGGGTGGTCTTAATGTTATTTTCTAAAATACTTGGTTATTTATACAAAATGGGTATTATTAATATTTAAATAGAGTCTTAGAGTATTGGTACCCTTTTCTAGGAACAAATATGTTCACCAAGACTTGTTGGGTTGTTTTAGCGGATTTTGGTATTATGGTGTTTATTTAGATGTAAAGATATATGTGTGTATGTATGTATACATATATATAATATATATAGGTAAGTGTAGATGAATATGAATATATACGAATATATTTATATATGTGTAATTGTATATAAATAAATAATATAGGTGTGTATGTGTATATGGGTATTTATATATAAATATTATATAAATATGAATATGTGTGTATATAAATATATAAATATATATTACACGTGCGTATTTGTACGTATATATAAATATATTATATAAATATGTGTATTTGTACATATACATAAATATATTATAAATGGGTGTATCTTTATATATAAATATATTATATATATATGTACGTATGTGTATGTATATACATGTATAGAAGTATATATACATGTATGTGTGTATAGATATAAATATATGAATATATATAGATATATATATATATATATATATAAATATATATATATATATATATATATATATATATATATATATATATATAAATATATATATATATATATATATATATATATATATATATATATATATATATATATATATATATATATATATATATATATATATTAATTGCTAGAATAAAGAGTACGAATAAGGAGTTAGCCCACGGGCCCAGCCCGCAGGCCCAACCCAAACAACCAATGGCCCAGCCCATCCAGGGCTGGAGCCATTCCCTGCAGACCCAAGAAACAGGCCCCGACCCCCTGTAGAAGACCCAGCAACAGCTGATGTTCTCCCAAGGCATGGCAAACCCGACCCAGTCATCAGCAACTTAGCAACACCTATTTACAACTAAACCCCCGGTCCAAAGCCCAAACCAGCGTGCAACCACACCCGAAATTCCCTAGCAGTAAACGTTGAAGGCCCGACCCTGTAAAACTGCATATATATATATACATTCGTAGCCGAGAGGGAGTTCGTCGAAAAATTCACGAAAACCCTAACCAACACCCACGCCGACATCACCCCTCCCTGGCGCAGCCCCCAGCCACCACCCTGCGCCCCCCCGACCTCGTCGGCAGCCACCCGACGCCTGAGCACCGCACAACCGCCGAAAAAAGCCGTGCGCAGCATAGGGAACTCAGCGACAGCAGCCCGACCACCCATTTTTTCGAGGTATAATTCTCCCATATTTTGTAATCATTTTTTGTTCTATCAAACGTAGATCGAAGCCCACATAACCCTCTCTGATTCCCAACTAGTGGGGTTGGATATTGTTGCTCGACCAACCCGAAAAGTCGACGTAAAGTCGAGTAAAAACCTGTTCGAAAATAGGGTATATACTGTCCAATCACCCAAGTTTGGTGATCGATCCCGATCGATCCAATACAATATTTGAAAAACTATTTGAAGACAATTATAGACAACCTGTAGGACTTCATGACCCTATTTGTGGATTCGAAAATCATCGACTACGCGTCGAGAAATCGAATCCCAAAGTTTCCCAAAAATCTGTTTTCAAAATATTAAAAATCCTTCCACACGACGTGCGTCCCGCCATTCCGGGCGACGTGGTCGTGAACCGAAGGCATCGAAAGGTGCGTAACAGCTTCGTGGTCGTGTGGGCTTTGGCGGATTTCAAATTGGTCGCGTGTACGCGATGAATTTGATGCGTATCCGTCGAAATTTACCGTATCGACCACTTTGCACAAACTCTAATTACTTTGTGCACGTTCGTCGGATCGAGACGAAACTTGCGCCAACATGACCGTATCATTTTTCTGTTCCTGTATGCCAAGTTTGGTCCAATTCTAAGACAGTTGAATCGTACGTCGTTTTGCGGGCCCCACGGTCCCACTCAACAGGCGATTTTGTGCATGGCCCACCGGAATCCAACTCTGGACATACGGTTGGGTTCGTATCGAAAAACCGGATCCATAGACATGTAGTTTGATGACTTTAGAGACTATTGACCCTGGCACGATTTTCGGTGTAAAGCGGGTCTAACGGCGGACATCGTTTTTACCCAAAATTACCGTTTTGCTCCTGTGTCCAGAATTGGACTTAAGGACAAGCATTCCTAGCTAATTTGACTATTCTGAGACTATTGGCATTGTCTGTTTCAGCTTTCGGAGAAAGTTGTGATGTTTGGACTTTATGATGTAGCAGTAGACTAGATTGATATTGGATTTGCGTGCAACCTCCAGGCAAGTATACCTTGCCTCCCTCTACAGTTTTATTTACATGTATTTTATTTCAGTTTCCATCTTTTGGATTAATTATGGACATGTGCTTTTTCGTGTTATTTTTTGTGGAGTTGTTTTTATTGTTTATAGCCATGTTCATATTTTGGCCTTGTGTTTCACATTTGGAGTTTCTTGTCAGTACCTTGCTTGAGTCGTGTCGTAGAACGAGTGCATGTAGTGAACTGCTAAATCCTTGATATTGCTTCCTTGGCACCAGAGAGTCCACACACGGGACGAGGGTATTTTTTTTGATCTGTTTACATCCGTGAGTCCACACTAGGGACTAGGATGCCGATTATTTACATCAGAGAGTCCACACACGGGACAAGGATGTAGTATTTGCACCATAGAGTCCACGCTCGGGACGAGGGTGTAGACTTGACTTGACTTGACTTGCACCAGAGAGTCCACGCTCGGGACGAGGGTGTTTACATCAGAGAGTCCACACACGGGACGATGATGTATTATTTGTACCACAGAGTCCATACTCGGGACGAGGGTGCCTTGTCGGGAACTAACCAGAGAGTCCACACTCGGGACTAGGATTAGTACTAACCAGAGAGTCCACACTCGGGACGAGGGTTAGTGTTTAGTTCAAACTAGTGAGTCCACACTCGAGACGAGGGTTTGGTTTCTTCTATTGATCATCGTGTTTCGTTCATCCGGCAGTTCATTATGCGTAGTTGTTCTAGTGTTCGTGTTCGTGTTCATGTGTCCGTATTTGTGTTCGTAGTCATTGGTCGTGTTTTTGTTTTTCTTGTTTACCCTTTTTGTGCATGATAAAACTGTTAGATAGGCATGTATATTATGTATCTTGCTATCTCCTCTGAGGACCTGATGATCTCCTCTGGTTTAGCGATTGCATGGAGTTAGCTAGTAGTTCTGGATGACGGAGGATTTGTGGTTCTTGCGGGATTCAGGTATCGCTATTGTGTTTATTATCCGCTCGTGCTTTTCATTCCTTATCATGAGATATCCTGTTTCATGTTTCAGTTGTAGACTCTTGTTATTTCCTTTAGAGTCTTATCGAACATTTATGCTAGTGGGCTGCAGACCACGACCCATAATATTCATTCATGTTTATTATCTTATTGTGGATTGAGATTTAGAGTTGTTTGCCTTGATTTGGTAGTATACCATAGCCTTGACAGCGTTTACATATTCGAGTCGGGCTGGAGTCCGCTCGATGCGTAGCTGGGCTTGGACACGCTTCGTATCCGAAAAGCGGGTGCGGGTCATGACAGTTAAAGTTTTTAATAAGGACATTAATATCTACAAGAATAGTAGCGACATGCTTTCGTCGCTATGAAACATCTCTACAACGACAACCAGCGACTTTTTGTGTGTTAGTGACCATGGAATATACGACATCACAAATTCTCTGCTAATACGTCACTAATCTAGATTAGCGATGTATTTTAACATTTTAACGATGATTTTGGTCGTCGCTAAAATGACTTATTTTAGTAGTGCTTCGTTATCTGAGAACAATATATATATATATATATATATATATATATATATATATATATATATATATATATATATATATATATATATATATATATATATATATATATTTGGAACCAGGTAAATTGTTTCTGGAATCACTCCCACTGGGATTCGAACTCCTGACCACTCAGGCCGCATGCATTTATCTTAACCACTAGGCTAGAGGTCATCTGCTATATATATATATATATATATATATATATATATATATATATATATATATATATATATATATATATATATATATATATACACATCGCCCCTATGTATATACACACCCCCCGTCCCCCCCCCCCCTCCCACACACAAACACACTTCTCCACCACACACAAATATATATGTATATATATATATATATATATATATATATAATATATATGTTATATATATATATATATATATATATATATATATATATATATATATATATATATATATATATATATATATATATATATATATATATATATTTTATGTATATACACACCTTCCGTCCCCCCCTCCCACACACAAACACACTTCTCCACCACACACAAATATATATGTATATATATATATATATATATATATATATATATATATATATATATATATATATATATATATATATATATAATATATATATATTTATATATATATATATATATATATATATATATATATATATATATATATATATATATATATATATATATATATATATATATATAATATACATATATATAAATATATTAGAGAGACAGACAGACAGACAGAGACAATGAGGAACTCTATAAAAATTGAGAATTAGAAGAACTTTTTCTAGCTCATATGATAATGTAGATAGGTAAGTGTCACGTCCCGATTCGACAAATTGATCGTCCCCGTTCCCATTTTGCCGAATCGATCATCCTCACTAAGACAATGTAAGAACGTTATATTTTATTATTTGATTGAAACACCCGATTGAAACTTCACAAATCACATCAGAATTGAATACACAATTTAGGAAGATAGAAATATGCTTTTCATTTATAGCTTGAAACGAAGTGCAAATTGTGATTATATTGGATGCTGTAGCGGCTATATTGATTGAAACATAAGCAATATACTCGACAAGCTGCCTGAACTAACACTTGTCGTTCCATATATTTGCCCTTTTATTCATTGAAAGCCTTCAACGAATTGGCTTTAAAATACTTTAGAATAGGAAGAGCTTCAAAATGCCTCTTCGAACTTCAGATTTGGTTTAGCGACGTGCACCCCCAGAGTTCTCATCACCTGTAGGATTAGGGATTAGTACCCTTGGAAATGCACTAGTGAACGGGACGAACCCACTTGTCTAAACTGACTCTGATTGTTAAGGAAGGCATGCATTAGAGTTTTCTTTCTATTTAGACCTAAATGAATTTAGTTCATATTGATAGCCTTCCATTTGAAATAGTAAAAGCAGGCAGTAAAACATAACAATTTATCTCCATTCTTATCACGGTCGTGCTCGTCCCTGCATAAAACATAGATAATATTTACTACCTACATAAGGCAATAGGTGAGCATGCTAGTATCTTATATGTGCGGTTACTGGTTTTACACACCACTTGGGACTATCTCAACGATATTTTGGCTCATTCAGTCTAGGTTGCGAGCCTGACTGACGGTCCCGCAATGCATCAGTACCGTAGCACGATTATTCATTCCTCCTAGGTCGATTCGATACCGATGTCCCGAATACCGATTCGAGGAAAATTAAACTTGTGCACAAGTTGTCCATGATCATGCCAATGCGTGAACAGTTTAATATATACAAACATATTTGTATAGCATGGACAGTATTGAGCAGCATTATCATTTCTCCTAACTCATAAAACGATTTATTTTCTCCAAAGCCGTACTTCCGATTTAGCTTCCTGCAGGCACCAAATTGTTCGAGGCATCATAAGCCACAATCGACATTTCATATTATTTTACAGTATGTAAAATAGTTTCTCTCTTTTCTAGAACCTTAAACTTTCTCATTTTGATGCAAAACTTATATTTTCAGAGTAATTTACTCTAAATTGAAACATTTTTTTTTCGAGTTTTTGATCTTAGTAGATTGGCATACATTTAACTTGGCATTGTTGATTTGAATATGTTCGAGGCAACATAATTTTGTTTGCAGGAAGGACTAGAAAAGTAGGGGCCGAACCACGCACCAAGTATTCGATTGTACAGATAGTCGGAGCGCTTCGCAACGTTCAAGTTTCAGTTACGCGAGCTCCTGTAATGGGACCAATACTTAGTCAGAAATTCTTCTTTAATCCTTTATTTTGAAATTCATAGAATACATTCAAAAAAAATGCGAAAACTCATTCATCAAAACCAAGCGACAAACGCTCCAAGAAAACCATAAAGCAGTCCGGTCCCATCGAAGGGACTAATATATAGAGCTCACTCGCCAAGACGTAGCCTGCTGCATCTAGGACCTATTCCAACAGAATTCATTCTATTAATTGGATTAATTCTCGTAACATTCGTCCAAATCGATTTGATCGATGTCGCAAGGTGTTATCGTTTACCAAGATCAGCGATTGAGTCAGATGGCCATCTAAGTTTTCGACCGATCTGACTTGACGTAAGCATGTTACGGAGTCCGTCTCCAATTAAAAGCGGGGTAGTACATAATACACCACTAAGAAAAAGTTTCGTCCCAAAACTTAAGAACAAGGGTCTAATCTTAAATTAGACAAACAATGAAGGGTACTTTTTCTTCATCTCTGCCTCCATTTTCCATGTTGACTCTTCAACTGAATGGTTTTGCCAAAACACATGGACCAAGGACATTGATCGATTTTGTAATACTTTCTCCTTACGGTCCAAAATTTGGATAGGCTCCTCCGAGTAAGACAAGTCACCACGTAGCTTCAACTGATCCAAGTTAACTACGTGACTTGGGTCGTGCACGTATTTTTGAAGTTGTGGAACGTGGAAAACATCGTACACTTCAGCCAAGGCTGGCGGTAGTACGATCCGATAAGCAACCATTGCAACTTGTTCAAGGATCTCGAAAGGGACCAAAAATCTCGGACTGAATTTACTTTTATCGTCGAACCGTATCACGCCACGCATGTGCGTTACTTTCACAAACACATGGTCCCTGGCAAAAAATTCTAGTGGTTGTCGACGAAGATCTGAGTAGCTCTTTTGTCGACTTTGTGCGATACAGAGTATATCTCGGATCAAGTAGGCCTTTTCAACGGCCTACTCCACTAGTTCCAGTACGTACACTTTTGCTCTCCGACTTTGTCCCAGCATATTAGAGAACGATACTTCATCCCATAGAGCGCTTCATACGGAGCCATCTGAATGCTCAATTGATAGCTATTGTCATATACAAACTCTACAAGCAGCAAATGCATATATTTAGTTTAATTGCACACAGACGTAACGTATCCTTTAAGATTTTATTTACTCTCCCCGTCTGACCGTCTGTCCGGGGGTGGTATGAAAGACTAAAATTTAGTTTGGTCCCTTCGCCGCTTGCAGGCTCATCCAGAAATGCGATAGGAATCGCCTGTCTCTATCTGAAATTATTATGGCCGGTACCCCGTGTAGTCGAACAATCTCGTCGATATAGATTTGCGCTAACCGATCGACGCTCCTTGCTACTTTAATTGCGGTGAAGTGAGCCGACTTGGTCAATCTATCAACAATGACCAAAATTGCCCCTACGGCGTCTTCAAAATTCTAACAATGAAATCCATCGAGATATTGTCCTACTTTCACTCGAGAATGGCGAGGTTTTGTAGCTCTCCGGCTGGCCTTTAGTGTTCTGCCTTTACTTATTGACACGCCATACACTACGACACGAAAGTAGCCACATCTTTTTTTATGCCGTGATACCAAAAGTTTGTGCGCAAGTCCTTGTATATCTTGGTGCTCCAGGATGTAACGAGTGCTTCACATAATTTGCCTCCATCAAAATTTCTTTTCTGAGATCGGCAGTTTCAGAAATGCAGAGCCTTCCTTTTAGTCGCATTATTCCGTCTCCGTCTTCCGTAAAGTCAGTCATCCTTCCTGTTGAAATCAGCTCGTACATCTTTTTCAGGAATGAATCGTCGTTCTGTGCGGTCTTTATTTTGCTAAGCAGGTTCGACCCAAGCTTCAACTGAGCTAGGTGCAGATGTCGATACTCAATTTCGAGTTTAATACCCATCGCTTCAAGGTCTCGTCGTATATTATTATTTAGGGCCAGTGATCCCATAAACATCCTGCTCAGCGCGTCGCTGCCCTAAGTTGAGTTTTTATTGTGTAAACAAGTATTTGAGGCTTTTATAATCTGTCTAGATTTTGTAAGGCACACCATAGAGGTAGAGCCGCTAGAGTTTAAATGCAAACACGATCTTCGCCAATTCTAGATCATGCGTCGGATAGTTTTTCTCTTGCTGCTTCAACTGTCCCGAAGCATATGAGATCACTTTATCCTTCTACATGAGTACGCACCAGAGGCCAGTTCTCGATGCATTGTTGAATATCTGAAAGCCTTCTGCGCTATCTAGAAATTTAAGGATTGGAGCTGAGATGAGCCATTGCTTCAACTCTTGAAAGCTGAACTTACAGTCATCATTTCATTTGAATACGACTCTCTTCTGGGTGAGGTGAGTCAGAGGCGACGCTAGTTTTGAAAAGCTTCGCATGAATCTTCGGTAGTAGCCAGCTAAGCCCAAGAAACTTTGAATGTCGCTAGCCGAGGTAGGCCGTCTCCAATCTACCACCACTTCAATTTTTTTCGGGTCCACCGTGACACCTTTGGCAGAGATTACGAGTCCGAGGAACATCGTACTACTCATCCCGAACTCGCACTTACTCTGTTTTGCGTATAATTTATTTTCACGCAAAGTCTGCAGTACCATCTTCAAGTACTCTATGTGCCCTTTTCGATTCTTTGAATAGATAATGATTCGTCGATAAACACGACTACAAATTTGTTTTGGGGTCAAAAGTCTCGATTTATCAAATCCATGAAAGTGGCTGGGGCATTCGTCAAACCGAACGGCATGACTAGGAATTCATAATGACCATATCGAGTGCGGAAGGTAGACTTCGATACGTCAGCGGAATTGATCTTCAACTAATGGTAGCCTAAACGAAGATCAATTTTTGAAAATATTGACGGACCTTTTAGTTGGTCAAACAAGTCATCATTTCGTGGCAATGGATACTTGTTCTGTATGGTCGCCTTATTGAGTTTGCGATAATCGATGCATAGCTGCATCGATCTATCCTTCTTTTTCACAAACAATACGGGAGCTTCCCTCGGAGAGATGCTAGAGTGAATAAATCCATGGTTTAGCAAGTCTTGTAATTGCACCTTCAGCTACTTCAGTTCTACTGGAGCCATTCGTAAGGCACTTTTGATATCGACCGTGTATCCGAGAAGGTGTCGATGCTGAATTCTATTTCTCGATCCGGCGGCATCTCGGGCATCTCGTCAGGAAAAATGTCAGAAAAATCTGCCACAACATCAGTCCGTACTGTGTTTATATTATCTTTCCTCGTATCTCGAACTGATGCCAAGTATTCCGCACAACCGGAACGCAGCATACGCCTTGCCGAAATTATCGATACCAACATGGCCGTCTTCGAGACCGTACTGCACGAATATGAGAACTTTGTCTCGCCAGGAAGACGAAACACAACTCTCTTCTCCGTTCACTCGATTGTTGCATGATAAGTGCCTAACCAATCCATGTCCAGGATTATTTCGTACTCTTTGATGTCTAGTACGACAGCTTCCAAGGATAGGTTTTTTTTCCCGATGCAAATACTGCCTTTCATACAAATAAAGTTTGTATGCATATCGACTCCCGATGGAGTGCTAACGTTAATGTTCATATCAAGGGATTGCTTGGTTATTTTATTTTCTTTTGTGAAATCAGCAGATATAAAACTATACGTCGCACCCGAATCGAATAGTACTCGAGCAGGTATATTTTATAGAGTAATATACCAGTTACAACAGTATCAGACTCAAATGACTCATCCCGAGTCAATGCATAGACTCGGTCTTGCGCTCCATGGTATTGATTCTGCTGGTTCACAGGCACCGCATTTGTGCCTTGCAGTGGAGGCACTTTATATGGATTTGGAACGTTCCTCGGAGGATTTAGAACATTCTTTGGTAGGTTGTATTGATTTGGAACATTTTCAGGACAAAATGGAAACATGTGGCCTATTTTGCCATACTTGTAGCAAGTTCTCGTAACACAATCGGTCGTCCGGCGCCCACGCCTACCACATCTGTTACAGTGTTGTCCACCATTGCCCCTATTACCAAAGGTGTTCGGACATTTTGATACTCCCGATCCTCCGGCGTCGTTGGGATGCTTGTTGAAGTTGTTAGAGACGACATGCATGACTCTTTGCGACATACGGCCAAAGATATGCTCACTATCGAGAGCGGCATCATAGGATTCGTGGTAGGTTCGAAACCTTTGGTTCATGACATCTATTCGTAGTTCGTCATTCAGGCCTTGTTGGAAACGTTCGCACAAAGCTTCCTTGTTGGGCAGGAAGGCACCGAAAAACTTCGCGAGTTTTGAGAAGTTTAAGTCATAATCATCAACTGCCTTTATAGAAGCATGGAATTACAGGTGCATTTATCTCATGCGCCTCCGAGGTCATGCGTCCAAAGTACTATGCGCTCCCTAAGTATCATCATTAAGAAAACAACAAGTAGAAGAGGCACATGAAGATTGATTTTTATTCCATATAAAAATTCTATTACATGTCCAAATAGAAAAATAGTCTACTACAAAGTGGAAAGCCTAAACTACAGCTAGGCGCATCACCGTGATATCTCAGTGTAGGCGCATCACTCTTCCTTGTCAGAGCGAATCATTTTTTTGAGTGCTTCGAGCAGAACGCGAGTTGCCAATCAATCCAAATCTGGTGGCTCTTCCAGCATAACGGAAGTCGGGGCACGACGACCCCGATCGTTGGATGCAACAGTTACTGCCGACAAGGGGTTCGAACATAAGCTGTTGTGTCCATAGCAAGCTCGACGCATCTCAGTCTTCTGAAGGAGGTCATCGTTAAAGCTTCTTCGAACGAAGAGATCTGCAACCTACAGTGCAGCATCTCGCCAAAGAGGAGAACCGGTCGTGCATCTCCATTTGAGAAAAAAAGTGAAATAAGAAGCAAACTTCTGTTCACAAAACTATTTATAGGCCAGAGCAAATAAAACCCATGTGCCAAAGTGGCAACTTTTCCAAAGTCAGAGCAATGAACTTACATTAATGGTGATGAATCTGTCCCTTCAAATTCAGCCGAGTCAATGAAGCATTAATGTCTCAGAAAATTCAACAAACGCTGACCAATAAGAATGCATAACGCAGCAGACACGCTCGTCAGCACCCTGCACTCCATATTGATGCGCCCTATGGAGCATAGACAAAAGCGCCCAATGGGACACAATCAGATGCGCCCAACGATGCATAGACATGCGTCCACATAAAGCTCGTCATCCATCAAAGCATTTAATACGGGAGTGGCTGAAATGACAGCAGCATACGTCTCAAAGTCAGAAATTGCAGAAGACGAAGAGACGCAATCATCATTGTATTGTCGGTTACGGCTATGCTTCGCCACATGGCCGACTGATCACCCACATGCGCCTTTGCAACCATTCGCCCAACAACCCACATGCGCCTCTGATGCCATGCACCAAAAGCACTACATCCACCTCAAAAGTCATGCATCCAGACTTGTTTGTGACTCCTAAAAGCCATAAGCCAAGTCTTCTAATGCGCTAGATCCCAGACGCATCCTGACATATCACTCTCCCCCAAATCTGAGATCTTTGAGCTATGGACACGCGCCATGTGTTATTGACTCACTTCTGTTCAAGGATGAGTACTAACCACTCAAAATCTCAGCAACAACCGAATCTCAACAACTGTCGCGTGTCAACTCCACCATAGCCCAATAAGGGCAGTTCAAATAGATTCAGCTCCAACTTCGGGGTGGATCATCCATGTGCCCATCCGTATCAGCCACATGGCATCCCTACGTGCAAGTTCTCAGTACACATGTGCGCATAAGCAGATCATTCTACTGCGTATAAATGGAAGGATCTTTCCTTCATTCGCATACACACATAATCCAAGCTCGAGCCTACTTCTTGAGCATTTCAAAAGGAGGTCAACATCCAGAGCACTTGGAAAGTCAAAATCTGTTTCAGTTCACTGTCCGTTACAGAGCAATCCAGACTTTTAGAGAATTCAAGATCGTCGTCAGATCGTCAACGTATTACCACACACTCCATCGTCACGGTTCCCAGATAAAAACAAAAGTATACTCTTAGGAATACATCTAAGTCCTACATTATACTTTATTCTGTTTATAATTGAAATATACAGTTTATTCAAAACAACCTATTTTCGATGGCAAACAAGCTAGCGACTCTGCTGGGGACCACTTTCTCCTCCAACAAGAAGGTCGTGTTGCAGTCTGACGACAACAAACTCGGCTCCTCCTACAAGACACTTGTGGTACACCTCAATCAACAAGCGTACGAGGAGTTCATCTCCGAAGGCAGTACGAGTCCTTCGAAGTGGCTGACAATGCCGAAGAAGACCCGTCAAGTCTGGATGCGCAAAGGCGATGCGCTGAACACCACCAATGAAGGGATTGTGCCCTCGTAATCATCATTTCATGCTGACATTCTCAGCAAACAAGATGCGGCCACTGGTGCAGCGCATCTTCCAGGAAAATACAGTATCGACTGCAGCTTCCAACCTTTTTCTTTCCAGTCGAAGATGATGTGTCGATGGAACAAGGGCGCGTCCAATCTCCCGCACATGAGCTCTGGCGTGCAGGAGGAAACTTCTGCCTTTGAAAGAATCACTCGCTGTCATGGCGAGGAAGAATTGGATTCTGAGTACTATGTGCCTTTACAGGATAGAACGAAGAAGTCCAAGGCAGCACGGGCCATGCGCCCCAAACATGCTATCTCAGTAGCAAACCAGAAATGCGTGCTGAAACTCATACGCACAGCTGATAGAAAAGCTGTATAGTGTCGACTCGGGTACCTTGGCACCAGCCACGAGTCGGCTCTCGAAGTCCCTATATGAATGTAAGTACATGTCCTTCAAGTATCAATTCTGGAGAAGTAAAGTCAGCGATTAGGGAAGGTAATGGTCGAAATCAAGATAAGGGTAAATCTTCTAATCCCTATACATATGCATGTATATATACCCATATATATACTTATATAGCCCAATATTTTGAAAGCCCAAGTAACTATAAATAAAACCATTTATTCAGTCCAGCCCAATACAATAGACCAAACCCAAAACCCATACATTATCCCAAAATAATTATTAGCCCATAATAATTAATAAGGAAATTTATCTTGTGGCGAAAAATAAATTTTTTTAATGATAACTATATAATATTTATTATCTAAAGGAATCTCATAAATGTACACTTATCTAAGGAGTATGGGCTAAACCCATTAATCATTTAGCCCAAATCTAAACCCAATATTTAACGCAAATATAATACCTTTATATCTATTTTATTTTCTAAACACAATGTAAATAATACTAAATACAATAATAACTATAATCATAATATATATATATATATATATATATATATATATATATATATATATATATATATATAAATATATATATATATATATATATATAAATAATGTATCCAATACCAAAAAAATAATAATACAATACGTACAATATAATTAATATAGTACCCATACTATGACTTGTACAGAAAGTAATTAATTCAGTCATTCTCTCTCTCTCTCTCTCTCTCTCTCTCTCTCTTGGTTCTGCTGCCATTAAATGGGAGAGAGAGAGAGAGGAGTAAAGAGGGGAAAAATAAACATCACAATCAAGGGGTAAGAGTTGAATCCTAAGAAGTTCTAAATTATCGAGCGAAAAGTCTACCCTCCTTACATCCTACCATCGTATCAAAAAAATAATAGCACACCCTTTTAGGAAAAATCCTCAAGTTATCTAATAGGGTTTGAATTCTACCTAAATCACATGGCTTATGTACCAATCTTAACTATCCAACGGCCAAATCGGATAAGGGACTCCTATTCCTAGTCATCCTCCTAAATTCAGATTATTCCTAATGTGATTAAGCATTTTCCTAGTCGTGGGCTCGCAGTAGTACGAATAATCATAGGTACTACCACGAGTTTGCACAATTTGCGAAGACTGACCTGCACGGGCCACCACAAAAACTTGTCACGACCCGCATTCGCTTTCCAGAATACGAGTGCGTGTTCAAGCCAGCCTATGCCTCAGAGTCGGTGGTAGAACCTTGTCTATCCAAAATAAACAAATGCTCAAAATAAATTTTTACTGCTCATTCACATTTCTAAATTAATTATAACATTTACAAGATTTATTTATGAAAGTAAATACAAAGTCTCATAAATCTATTACAACAATTTAAGCTATCTAACTAGTTTCTAAGTTTTGACCTGCGAGTACACCTATATCGCCCAATGCCAAGAGAAGCAGCAGCTAACCTAAAAATATTGGTTTCCAGTCAGGAATGGAACAAGCACACAGATCGACAGGTTATTCGAAAATATAATAAAATTTACAAGACATGAAGATAGCATATATGAAATAAAACTAGATGGTAGGCTGATATCATGGCATATCTTGAATAAAGCAGGTACTCTACAACATAGTATATCAACTAGAAGAGAAGCATGTATATAAGGTGACATGACAAGTGATATAGAAGACAATGAGAGACAAGTAAATGACAACTATCTACGTGTTTTAAAATATCGTGTTCGACTTGAGAACGGTTAGGGAATAAATCAGGAACCCCGTACGTGTAATATGCGGCTACTACTCTCCGCAAAAATACGGGAGATGTTGCTGGATAGTTCATACATCTACTAAGATATTTTCCACCTGACTAGTACTCATGGACTCAAACAAGTCACGAAAACACGGAAGCATGTAAATAAGAAATATAATATATAGAGATCCATGATACTATTCCGTGTACCATGCAGGAGAACATATGTATGAACGTGAAATAGAAAAACTACTAAGAATCGAAAGCAATCAGTATATGTACTTGCCTGAGATCCTTTGCTGGTGAAACCGACAATACCAAACCACTCAGTAGGCTAAAAAAGTCCAACTCGCATAACAGTCTCCGGATGCTGAAACAGATATTACTAACGTATTCAGAATTGTCAAATTAGCTAGGATAGCCTACCCATAAGTCCAATTTTGGGCATAGGATCGGGTCAAAACGATGTCCGTCGTTGGACCCATTTTGTACCAAAAAGCATACCAGTACCTATGGTCTCTAAAGTGGTCAAATATATGTCTAAGGGTCCGGTTTGACGATACGAACACAACCATATGTCCAAAGTTAGATTATGGCAGGCAGTGCACAAATTTGTCCGTTGGGTCGGATCGTAGGCCTGCCAAAATAGCGTTCCGGTCGAACTTCCCAGAATTGGATCAAACTTGGTATACAGGACCAGAAAAATGATATGGTCCTGTTGACGTAAGTTTTTTCTCAATATGGCGAAAGTGCATGAAGTTATGAACTAGTTTGCAAAGAGGTCGATACGGGGTATCTCGACGAATACGCCTCGATTTTGCCTCGCACACACAAAAAAATTGAGTTCCATCAAATCCCACACATCTGTAACATACGTACGCATCTTTTGATGCTCAAGGTTGTGACCACGTTGCCCGGTTTGTCGCGGTGCACGCCGTATTGGAAATTTTTTCCTAAAATTTTGTTTTCGAAAAACAAATTTTTTTTGATTTTAAAGACGAATAACTTTGCACAAACTTGATGAAATCAGGAAATACCTAAAGGGTTTTAATCATGTATAGGTTGTCTATTACTATTCGAAATTGGTTCACAAAAACTCTGAGTATTTACTTCAGAAAATGCCTTCAAAGTCCGGGTTGGAACTGCTCTGATGCTCTGTTCTCGATCAGTTTTTCAACGACGTTGAGCGTTCTAATGGGTTATCAGTAAATCCCTTTGGAGGGGTTCGATGTGGGTCATATAGGCTCTCCATACAAATTTACAGATCGAAAATTGATCGAGTATATGAAGAGTAATTTGTTCGTAAATGTGGTACCTGCGTTTAGGGTTGCTGCTACTACTGATGCTGTTGTTCGCATACGCGGCGGCTCTGGCCGACCATCCGGTGTCTCTGGCCTACGGCGTGCGATCATGGGGTAGAACGCGGAGGCCATAGGATGGCGGTAGTCGACGCTGAGTTAGGGTTTGGGTTTTCCTCTCATGTTCTCTCTCGCTTGAGTATATAGATGGGTTGACTGCTGGACTCTGGCTGCTTGGGTTCTGCAGGTTTAAGGGGATTTCAGCTTTTTCTTTTTCTTTTATTTATCTCTCTCTAAATACGTATATGAATATATGTCCTTATATATATCTCTATATATCCTGCTTCGTATACATATTTATATATGAATAAGTATTTAATAAACCAAAGTCTTAATAATACTTTTCCTATTCTATTTCTATTTCTTATATATATATATATATATATATATATATATATATATATATATTTTTTTTTTTATATATATATATATATATATTTATATATATATATATATATATATATATATATATATATATATAAAATATCCTATTTACTAAATACTTGTATGTACAAACACACACACACACACACACACACACACACACACACATATATATATATATATATATATATATTTTATATATATATATATATATATATATATATATATATATATATATTTTTTTTTCACACACACACACACACACACACACACACATATATATATATATATATAAAATATATATATAACCCAAGTACAAATATATTAACAACTTCCTAAAATAACATATTTAGTTTAGTAGATCGAAATAATTATTTTCATATATCAATCTTTATTTATAAGGTTAGCCATTATAAACTAGAATAAAATTCCAATACACATATACTTGTATGTATTTTATACTAGACTTAACATAATAAAATAGTTCTAGCCAAATGTTTTTGGGGGAGCCTTCCTTTATAAATATTCATTTAATATCAAAATGATCATTAATAATATATATAGCATCTTATTATAAAATAATTATTAGTCCAGTAAAATAAATTATGTAGTATACATAAAATATGTCTACATGGACGCCTTTGGACACGCTACCTATCTACATGGGTTTGGGCTTGGTTAGGACTCAGTCTGGGCTAAACTGATACAATCGGTTCTCCTAAAAATTAATAATCTTCATAATAACTGATTAAATTATCGATGGGGTTTAAGTCGCAACTTGGCCTGATTTTTCTAGTTAGGATACACTTATGGCTCGGCTTTCCCTAGCATGGCTAATATAATAGTCAAGGCACACGACCACGCTATCCGTGCCACTATTTCTAGTCATATTGTACACTAAATCTTAACCATGACTAGAGCATTCTATCATAATAACAATTTAATTAAGTATTTATAAAATTCCAAAAATTCATAATTTAATTCAAATAAATAAAAATATTTTAAAATTTCGGAAAGAGGGGTTACACACTTGGACGCATCTTCTGCATATGGAACCAAGTTGGGTGGGGCAAATCTTGCGACTTTGAACCCATGCGCCCACGTGGGGTGTACGCATGAAATGGGTTAAATCCGTGATACATGTTGCTCTCCCACCAATGATCTAGGCGCATCTCATGAGCTGGAACTAGATTAGGGGCACAAAATTTACATAATCACCCCGGCATGTGGCCTTGCCATGCGCCTAGACAGGGTGTGAATGTGAAGCTCTCCCCTTACGATCTACGTAATATGATCACTCACAAATGAAGATAAGGAGAGATGACCTCTACGCACAATGCTTCCCTTACGGGGCATAGGTGTGCCATGGTCACCATCAATTGCTGTTGTTGCAAAACAACGGCTGCACCATTAAGGCGGTCCGTATTCTAACGACTGCAACCATTTACACCTATCCGATATCTCCTCGAAAAAGGAATGCCAATCGACGAAGAGATAGTACCGTCGGTCGCCTCGTGCTATGTTGTCTCCAACTACTATGCATCGGGGAGAATGTAGAAGCTTGAAATTTTTTAAGCAAATGAATCCCCATGCGCCCAAGTCAGTGTAGCTCCATGCGCCCAAGTCAGTGTAGCTCCGTGCGCCCAGTCAGTGTAGCTCCATGCACCCAGTTAGTGTACCATGCGCCCGGTCAAGTGTAGCTCCATGCGCCCTGTCAGTGAAGCTTCATGCGCCCAAGACTAGCTCCCCCGAAAGGAGGGCACATAGCCTGAGACATGGCTATGCGCCCAAGCCTGACTCAGACAAAACTATGATCAAAACGTGCACCGAAGCGCATGGCTACGTCAGTCTCCGCGAGCAGTCGTGCACCGAAGCATGCGGCCACGTTAACACCACGACCAACCCACGATCTCGCAGCCTGTATGTACTACATCTTGTGCGCCCAAAGCAGGACTGTGCGCCCACATAAGAACCAATGTGTTTCCTCATGTGGGCGCATAACATCATTCCAGCTCAAGAACAACTATAAAAGGGGGGCCTTATCCCTCTTCAAAACACAGAACGGAGAGCATTTTCAAGAGCCAAATTGCTGCACTTCTTGCCAATGAGCCGAGAGTTAGCAATTTTCTTAGGTTTTCTACCACTTTTGTAATCGGAGTGTCAACGGAGTAAAGGAGCAACTGTCGCTCGATCTCCACCGTCCCATTCCCCAGAATTCTTTTTTTGTACTCGGGGATCCTCACCGCAGGATGTCTCAGGCGTACTCGATTTGTGGTGTCTTGCGCCAATAAAAGAAAAGACAACGTTTTCTTTTTCTTTTTTCTGTGTGTCCACAAAAATGGCGACTCTGCTGGGGACTACCTTTTCCTCTGACGAGAAGGTGGTGATGCAATTCGATACCGACAAAGTGGGGAGTACTCAGAAGATGCTGATCGTAAAGTTCGATCAGCAGGCGTTCGAAGAAATGCTCTCGAAGGACGATTCTACTCCCTTAAAATTAGTGAAGCCAGACAAGTCTCGCAAGACTTGGCTTCCGAAGGCCTGCTGTGCATATCTTGCTAGTGCCATAGCAGATATGCAGCTGGAGGACTCTGTCACATGGGCGCATGACTCTGCCACAGAAGTTTCCCAAATGGAGAGGGCTCACGTCGTTCCGGGCTCTACTAGCCCAGTGACTTCTTTCCTGCACAACCAACAACAGGGTGTTCAACGCCCGAGACTTGGCAAAGGAAAATACTACGATGCCAAGAATCGGGGTGTGCGATACTCTGGCCAAACCCGGCGAGGCTCACAAATGAAAGAGGCCAAATTGGAAGAAAATAGCGCTGCTCCACCAGGCATCCGCCCAACACCATGCGCCCAAGGGAGTGTTTGGGCGCATAGCCCCAACCAGAACACTTCTGTCTTCAGCAGGCAGGGTATCCAAAGCCATGCGCCCAAGGTTATGCGCCCAGGCTCTCTGGATCCATACTATGCGCCCACATCAAGGATGCTCAGATACGATATCAAGGAGCATGCGCCCAAGGCCAGTGCCCAAGGCTTATGCGCCCACAACAAAAAGACAGGCCCCAACGCGTATAGCACGGGACTGTCTTCAAGGACATCACAGAACATAGGTGTGGGGTTGCCCCTGCATACGAACTAAGTCTGGATGCACCTACTCTCCTTACGAACCCGCATGTAAAGTTCGACGATGCATGCAACATGGGTTGTAAGACAAAACTCCCTTCCGTTGACTTGTGCAACATGATAAATCATAAGCGTAAAGCGAGGGAGAACATAAAAATTCATAGTACACTTCCGTGCACCAGTATTGTTATCAACTGTTGTTGCTCCAAAATAACAAGAGCGCCTCAGAGAAAGTCCGTGTTTCGATGGTTGCACTTCTCTGATGACGAGAAGCCACTATGTGTTTCATCCAACATGGCTTCGTGGGGTCCCCCTTACGGAAGCCCCAATCAAAGACGGTGGACTATGAACCCAACTTTCTCTCTTAGCTCTGCGAGATAAAGAAGGAGAAGTCTACCAACATAAGGTTAATAGGCTGTCACATCCGAAGGAGTCTATATGAGCACTCGATCAAAGGCGAGATTTCGTATGGACGATAAAGATTCCCAAGTCGGGGGTAGCATTCCCTCAGAATCTGAAGCAGATAACCCCTACACTGGGGGTAGCCTTCCAGAGGACGATAATCCCTCTAAATCCGATGGCGACTATCTGCCTCCACTACCTGAAGATGAAGGACTTATCTACTCAGAGACAGACAGTATCAGCACTAGTTGCACTGCTTCCTCTGTTCATCCTCGTTTGCTATCTATATACATGACGGACGGAGAAAGACCTGAAGAAGCCAGTGATCAGACTAGCAAACGGCTAGAAGGTCTTGAAACAACATTCGCCAAGATCACTGATATGCTTACCAGCATCACGGCAGTTCAAGCTACTGGGGCTGTTCCTCTACCTCAACAAAATGTCTCGGCCAACGCTAGTCCGGCTCACAGCAACAACCCGCCTTCACTACAAAAGGAGTATCATTCTGTTGCACCTTCTCCAAATATTGTGAATGCCGAGGGTGGTCCTTCGCCGACAATGCCTGACAATCGTTCAGCAGCCGTTTCCTAATACCTGCTCAATCAACAGGTTTCAATTGATTCCTTGGTCGCTCGCCTCGACACCATCTCGCACAAAGACGAGATTCAGAAGATGGGGATATCTCAACCATATCCCTCTGAATGGGAGAACGCTACTTGCCCTCCTAACTATAAGCCGCTGACGCTGAACTCATTTGACGGGTTGGCTTCTCCACGTCAGCACATGACGTACTTCAACAGGCAGACTCTCCACTTATCCAGAGATGATCCGTTCCTGTCAAAGCTGTTTATTAGCACCTTGCAGGGGGTAGCCTTCGAATGGTTCTGCAGTCTGCCTGACGGGTGTATCAATTCATTCAAAGACTTGGAGAGGTTGTTCCTCAACAGGTTTTACGAGAGCGACATACACGTTAGCATGTCAACACTCATTGAGACCAAGCAAAGGAGGACCGAGTCTGTTATTGCCTTCATCGAACACTTCAGACGGCTAGCACTAAAGATGCCCTTCGGCATACCAGACTCAGAACTTATGGATACTTGTCGACATAACTTCCTTCCTACAGTAAAGTTTTGTCTGGGTATACATAAGTATGATATATGGCCCGCTTTCATTGGGGCCGCTGATGCTGCTGAAAACGACGTTCCTAACTTGGAACTACTGGGGTTGAAGACACCCAAATCCGAAGACAAGGGCAAGCATCCTCAAACTATCCCTGTTCGTGGGGGTAAAGGGAAAGAAGTTCTTAAAGTCGACACATCCAAAGAACTTCCAATTCTCAGGGCGCCTCCGACAAGCCTAAGGAGACCTTCTCCTTCGACGAAGATGATGTCATCACCATCTTCCACACATTGACGAAAGGTAATAAGCTGACATTACCTCCACTACGAAGTCCTGCAGAGGCGAGCCAACTCAATGATCCCAAGTACTATCTCTATTATCAGTATGTGCATCACTCCACCAAGGACTATATCGTCCTAAAGAAGAAGATACAATAGCTTATCTACAGTCAAGTGATCAACGTCGAAGCTGAAGACAAGTTCGTATCTGCTAACATGATCTCTCTTCAGTTTGGCAACTTTTCTCCTACAGAAGTCCCATACGGCATGGTCCCGATCCCCAAGGCGATGATGGAAGTCGTCAACCTACCACCAGCTTGTAACTCGACTTTGGTTCCACTCACAACTGAACGTGGTGAGATCATGTGGGTCCACCCGGACCTTGTCCAAGAAGTGACGCAGGGGGTAGCGCCACCCAAAGCAAGAAAGGGCAAGAAATTAAAGCCATGCCATATGGTATCCTCCTCCATCTACGAGTTTCTATCTGGCGAGACGCGATCGGGGAACACCTATCTTCGGACGTACGATCCCGTACAAGAAGAAGCAGTACCTCTTCAAGCTCCTTCTGCCCCTACAAGCTCAGAAGCCGGCCCGTCCAAGCCTCAAACCATGGACAAATCCAAGCAGAAGGAGACACGGTTTGACAAATCTCTAAAGGTGCCAGCTCCCGAAGGCATGGATCGGCCCTACAACTTTGACATACTGGCTCAGCTAGCCAATACACCTGCCAGGTTGTCTCTGTTCGATCTATTGCGACTCTCCAAAGAAATGCGGAAGGCCTTAAGTGAGGTGTTGCTACATGCCGACTCTTACCTCGCTGAAGTCAAAGCCCCCGCTGAAGATCCTGTCTCCTGTCCCGACTTCCATAGTACCATGGAAGTGGTGCCCAATATCACCTTCTCACAGGAGGACATGCTACTAAAAAATAATCGTCATGATAGACCCCTGTACTATACAAGGTATATCGGGGCGATCAAGGTGGACTGCATGCACATCGATCCGGGATCCTCCCTCAACATCATTCCTAGAAGTTTGCTTCAAATTTTGAGAATTCTTCTGCACAAGCTATCCACAACCAACACAACTATCATGGCTTTCAATGCCGATCGAAGCCACCCGCTGTGCAAGATCCGTCTCAAATGCCAGATCGGTGATCTCCGAACGGAGGTTTCCTACTATGTGATCGATGCCAATGTATCCTACAACGTCTTGCTAGGACGTCCATGGATACACTAGAACATGATCGTTCCTTCCACACTTCACCAGTGCTTCAAGTTAGTTAACAGCGACGGTATCGTAAAGACGGAGTTTGCCGATGTCGATCCTTTCAAGGGCATCGAAGCTTACTATGGAGATTCGATACTTTACCAATCTCAGCTCCCCAAGGATGACGACAATGAAGCTGACAATGAAGCTGAAGCAAGTCCATCCTCCAATAATGGTCCCCTGATTATCCGAGTCAAAGGATGTACTACTCCAAAAAGTACTCCGAAGCCTCTCACAATTTAGGTGAAAAAGAAGAACCCTGACAAGGTCAAGCCACTGACCATCACTCTCAGCAAGACACCCCAGGAGGAACCTACTGATGCTCGTCCCACCAATCCTGAAGAATTACCCTACGTGGTGAACTCGGCCAAGACCGTGGCTCCTCTTCCAGATGATAATCCTCTCAATGAGTATATCAATACTCATAATAATGTACCTTCAGCGGATGATGTTATTCCTAAAGAAGAACTTACGTATTTCCGTAGTAAAGGTTTATCTTTGAATTACTCCAATGTCTATCGATCTATAAACTACTACATAGATATGATATACGCCCTAGAGAACGGCATAGGACCACACCTCTGCATGTCGGTCACAACACCTCACCTGCTGGAAAAAGTTTACCCTGAAGATATTCTCTACTTCATCGTTCCAGCCAGAAAGAAAGATGAAGAACTAATCATCTTCGGTCATATAATTGGCGAGAGAAAGTTCGTTCCAGACTCTACTTCTCCCAAGCACAACACATAAGCTGACTATGACTCTCGGAAAATGCAACTTTTTCGGTATAGGTGGCAGGCCAAGAATATCATCCCGAATATGGGATATGACATCAAAAGCGAGAAAAGGCTAAATTACAGCCGAGGGCGATGGTTGCCAATACGATACTTTGCTCCCCCCAGCAAACCCAAGAACTACTATCAACGAAGCGGTGTTGGTTTGGGCTATGTCTCTCTTCCAACAACTCTCGAAAGATCAGATGATGAAACAGATCGTTGTTCTCATTCTTCTGATTCCTCTCTCTGGGAATCAGACTCCAGCATCGGCGATATGTTCAAAGCAACTCTGTCCGTCAACATGGTTTTTGCCGACCAAATTCTAGATGACATCCAATCAATCAAACTCGAACAAAGGGCTCAAAAGATGGACACCAGGTGGGAGCCGCGCTTCAAACAATTGTAACCACCTACCAAAGATGAAGTCATCCAAGTCAATCTAGGAGATGAAGCATCCTTCAAACCAATCTTCATCAGGAAAAGCCTATTTGGCGATGAATACCAATCTCTTATACAGCTTATAAGAGAATACATTGACATCTTTGCATGGCGCTATGAAGACATGCCAGGCTTGGACCCTAAAGTCGTCGTCCACCGCCTGAAATTTCGTCTAAAGCTAAGCCAGTGAAGCAGCAACAACGACGATTCCGACCAGACGTCATGGAAGCCAGTGATAATGAAGTCAAGAAGCTCATTTCCAGTGAATTCAATCGCGAGAAACAACACCCAGACTGTGTTGCCAATATCGTTCCAGACATGAAAAAGAACGATAAAGTTTGATTCTGTATCGACTACCGAGATTTGAACTCTGCATACCCGAAAGACGAGTTCCCTCTACAGATCACTGACGTAATGATCGATAATACTTGTGGCTTTGAGCGGATGTCCTTCATGGATGGGTTCTCAGGCTACAACCAGATCAAGATGTTCCCCGACGATGAGAAGCACACATCTTTTCGAACACCGTTGGGGGTATACTGCAATACGGTGATGTCCTTCGGATTGAAGAATGCAGGGGCAACATACCAGCGAGCCATGAACACAATTTTTTGCGATCATTTGTACAAAACTGTAGAATTCTACGTAGATAATATCGCAGTCAAAAGTCGTCTCAAGGGCAACCACCTCCAAGACTTGAGAACGGTGTTCGAACTAATGCGTGCACACCAACTCAAGATGAATCCAACCAAGTCTTTTCTGGGATTCTCCAGCAGCAAGTTCCTTAGTTTTGTCATCACTTCAAAGGGAATACATCTGGACCCAGAGAATGTGAAGGCTATTCTCGACATGCATCCTCTAAGAAACCTCAAAGAGCTACATGGACTACAAGAAAGGATAGCCTACATCAGATGATTCGTTTCGAACCTCTCTGGAAGGTGTCAACCATTCATTCAGCTCATGAAGAAAGGCGTATCTTTCGTCTAGATTGAACAATGTCAATGCGCATTCGATGACATCAAGGTATATCTTACAAGCCCTCCAGTATTAGTTGCTCCAATAATGGGGAAGCCCTTCTTACTATATGTCTGCGCTATGGATCATTCCTTTGGCACCCTCTTAGCTCAAAAGAAGACAGCCATGAACAGGCAATCTACTACCTCAGCCGCACAATGGTGGGTGCCGAGCACAGATACACACCGGTGGAGAAGGAATGCCTTATACTAGTATTTTCCATCTAGAAGACATGCCACTATGTGTCTGGGCAGACTATCCACATTATATCTAAAGTTGACCCTCTCAGAATACTCATAACTAAATTGGGCTCTCTCAATTTTCGTTTAGCTACATGGGAAATGTTGTTGACTCCATATGATATGATCTTCGTTCCTCAAAAGGCAGTAAAAGGCCAAGCATTAGATGATTTCCTAGCAGCTCATCTGGTGCCGGAGTCGTCCAAACTCTACGACGAAATCTCCGACGAAGTGGTGGAGTCTAACACTGCAACTGAAAAAATCCCCATTTGGCGAATGTTCTTTGACGGCATATCAAGAACATGACCTAAAAGAAATATCGTGACTGGAGTAGGTGTCGTACTCATGTCACCTGATCATTTGGTTATACACCGTACATATTCTCTCGTGGAACCATGTACCAACAACGTGGCCGAATATAATGCCCTATTAATTGGCCTGCAACTAGAGAAGCAACTGGGAGTTGACTATCTAAAGGCTTACGGTGATTCCAAGCTAATTGTTAGTCAGGTTCGAGGGGATTATAAAGTTCGCCACGAAGATCTCATCCCCTACCACAGAGCAACAATCGAGCTGGCGTCTACTTTCGCTGGATTCTTCATCGAGCACGTACCTCGACTACAGAATATAGAAGCAGATGCTCTGGCCGGTCACGCTGTTTCCTTGACCGTTCCTACCAATACTCAGCAGTCGATCATAGTGTCTGGTCGAGAACTATTCTGTGTGAAAGATGCCTTGCATATTCATCACAGCTATGCAGCGGAAACAAACGTCGATGCTAAAGACTGGAGATTTCCTTTCATAGACTATGCTGTCTATGGAATCCTTCCAGAGGACCCGAAGGAAGCAGTATCTATCCAAAGGTGATCCCTCATATTTTACTATGATACAGCTACCAAGTTGCTGTACCGACGCTCTTATGACGGGCTACTGTTATGATGCTTATCAGACACAGAAGCCAAGCATGCACTTCGAGAGGCTCATGATGGAGTTTATGGTGGCACATCAACCAGGCCCTAAATTACAAGATCGTCTCAAACGAATGAGTTATTACTGGCCCACAATGATAGCGGATGCTGTTGAATATGCAAAAAAGTGTAGGGCTTGCCAGTTCCATGCCGATTTCATTCATCAACCATCGAAGTTTTTACACCCGATGGCAGCATCTTGGCCATTTGAAGCCTGGGGCATGGACGTCATAGGACCAATAAGCCCGCAATCCTCCAAAGGGCATCGGTTCATCCTAGCTATAACCGATTACTTCTCCAAATGGACGGAAGCTATACCGCTCACCGAAGTGTAGACGTCAAACGTGATCAGTTTTATCAAACACCACGTCATCTACCGCTTCGACCTACCTCACAGGATCATCCACGATAATGGTCCACAGTTCGCAAGCCATACATTTTATCGGTTCTGCGATAAGAATCGAATCCAGAACGTAGCCTCTACTGCCTACAATCTAGCGACTAACGGGCTAGCAGAAGCTTTCAACAAAACCATCATAAAACTTTTCAAGAAATTCGTGTCTTTAAATAAGCACGATTGGAGTGAGAAGCTCGGTGAATGTCTATGGGCCTATCGCACAACGGTCCGGACTCCAACAGGCAGTACGCCATTCTCTCTGGTTTATGGGAGCGATGCAGCTCTTCCCCTAGAAATCCAGATTTCTTTTCTTCGGATAGCCCTAGCCAGCGAGCTGACTACTAAAGAGAACTACCGTCTGCGACTCCAAGAGCTCGAAGCGCTAGACAAGAAAAACGCTTATTAGCTCAACAGCGTATTGAGCTATAGCAAGCATGCCTTTCCAGAGCTTTCAACAAAAAGGTGAAGGAAAGGATCTTCCAAGTCGGTGATCTGGTCCTAGCAGTGAGAAGACCGATGGTCATGACGCACAAAACAAAAGGAAAATTCTAGCCTAAATGGGAAGGTCCTTTCGTCATAGAATCGGTGTATTCTAACAGTGCGTACCGGCTGACCAAGCCTGATGGTGACTTGCTCATGATGTCGATCAATGGCAAGTTCCTGAAGAAATACTATGTGTAATCTCATTTACATAATGTTCACATATGTTCAGTCATTTAAATGTACAGTGCGATGTTTATATGATTAAAAAAACTATCTAACTATTATCCGTATTTCAAACGTCTTGAATACGCCCTGGATAATAGGTCCTCTAAATAATTCTCCAGTAGAATCATTTCCGTTTTTACTCCGTCCAAACTCGGTACGATGAAAACAAATCACGTCCCTATTAATTACCTCTGAATTGTTTTTCGATAATTATTTTCCCAGCGGAATGATGAAATATTTTGCCATGTCCATATAACCTCTGAGCAAAGCATTCATCAAAGATAGTCATGTCCACACTACCTCTGATTTGTCCACTCCCATCTAATATGATATATCTTTTCACGTTCATATTACCTCTGGTCAGATACAGAATATCTTCTGCTATTACGTCCATATTACCTCTACTAGCAGTTTCGTTCAACTTATTATCTATATTCGAATCATTCGAATATAAAACGGATAATAGGTCCACATCAAAAAATTCCCTAGCAGAATACCCACCAGAAATGTCCATGCTACGTCCACATTTCACAAAACCACTTTCATTTCTGAAAAGATTCTTTATTCTGTACTTAAACGTCTATCAAAAGACCGAAAAATGGTACAAGAGCCGTGACGGCCAAAAGAGAGAGAGAGAGAGTTACAAAAATCTACAGGATACACAGACGATTGATGTGGTCCCTCAGAGCTGCAATCTCAGCTTCAGATTTCACAGCAGCTCGGCGTCGTGCCTCTTCTTGACGAGCGGCTTCATCTTCAAAGAGGATCAGACTCTGATGCTCCCCCTCCAACTTTTCCAGCTGCTCTTCTAAACGGGCAGAAGCGGTGGCAGTCATGGCAGGCTGGGACAGATAATCCTCTTGTACAGATGACGCCGCCTTCAAGTCAACTTCCTGGGCCATCTCTTCATCTTCGGTGGAGGTCGTCAGAGAAGAAGCTTAGAAAGTCTCTTTCGCCTCAGGAAGAGATACCTGACAAGAAGCCAAACTTGACAAGAAAATCCATTCCACCAAAAACCACTCATGATTATCATGTGTCACGTCCATATTACCTCTGATACCGATAGTCTTTCGACTCGACACCTATCCCCAAGCCGAGATAAAAGACATGGTATCAAGATCACGAAATCAATCACGACCATGTTTCTGCTGTCAGGTTTTGTTTCCAATCTGTTTGCTCGCATTTTTGGATGCACAAAAGGGCAATAGGTCCACATCAAAAATTCCCCAGCGGGATACCCTTTACACAAATGCGGTAATTGGCTCTCTAATACAAAGCACCACAGATATTACAAGCAAAGAGTGGAGCAAATATATTTTTTATTCAAAATCAGTTACATTCACAGGACTACATCTCATGAGCAAAATAGAAGGTTCTTCATCTCTTCATCCAGATAAGAAGTAAAAGATTACATTGATGTCCAAAAGAAGGAAGAATTCGCTACTCATTAGCAACACATAGCTTGGTCATGCTGGTAGCACCACGCTTTCGTCGAAGGAGATCATGTTTTACTGTTGAGCAAGCAAACAAGGTTGTTGAACCTTCGAGAAGCTACACGGAGGAGGAGAAATATAGCATGCTAAAACATCTGCAAATGGTGATCTCCTCTCCTCCATATGGCGGACGTCGTGGGCCCATTTCTTCAAGAGATAATACCTTCAAAACAACATCTCTAGTGTTACTTTTGCCTACTTGAAGAACCGTGAAAGCAAAACTTTTACGGTAATGCCCAACTACCGTCCGACTCTTCGATGTATAAAGGTTCTTCCTACCATCTGAGGAAAACCCTTCCAAAATACGAAGAGTCCTGAGATCTCTGATGTGGGTGTCAAGTTTCGCATCTTCACCATGCCCAGAATCGTCGATACCAGTCCTAAAGAAATTTGCTAGCCAGATCCCTATAAAATATGAAAAGTGGGCAGAAAGACAATCAGACTTTGAAAACCGCAGAAAAACTATGTTCTGAAGGGCTTTTGTGCGTCCAAGAGGCTATGTGCCCAAAGGAATATGCGCCCAAACATGACATGTGGGCGCATAAACACACGAACAGTACGTGGGTGCATAACATGCCACAGCCTAAAGGGCACATAACATGGCAACACATAGGCGTATAGCACACCAAACTGTTGCTGTATGACTTCTGTGGGCGCACAGTAATGCTCACAGAAGTATGTTGCCTTAGACGAAAGCGCCCAGACAGAAGAGAAGTCCGAGCGTCGCAAATTAACGCCCGAGACTTTATTTTTTGAAGCATGCCCTCACCCAAAATCGGGTCCTGGACTGCCGAGGAATTTACCGCAGGAGGAGAGCCACACGACGCAGCCCCCTTGCCCTTCGTGGATCTCTTGGCGGCCTTGGGAGACATGGTTCTCAAAGAAAGAAGACGAAGAGTTTTCTGAAAAATTCAAAGTGAAAGGAATAATGAACTTTCTCTCTCCTCCAGGGTCTATTTATAGGCATGAGACACTTCCTATGTGCCTACCTGCTGTATGCGTCCATTGTGTTTTATGCGCCCACTACAGCCTATGCGCCCACGTGATGGATCAGCTTTCTGCGTACTATGCGACTGTCCCTTGCTGACGTGGATGACGTATGAAGGATGGACCACTTCAAATTCTGTTCCGATGAATCTGTCAGTTCGAATTTCGACAAAAATCTTAACAGTCATATCTCCCTGACAGGCTGGCCAAATACTATGCGTCCAAGGGAAGAGCCGTGTTATGCGCACATTGCTTCGCGAGAAGACGATCCATGCTTCTTTCAAAGTATTTTGAACTTGTCAAGTATCAAAAACTTTGAAGGGGGTCCTGTAGAAGCATGAAATTTTTTAAGTAAATGAAGCCCCATGCGCCCAAGTAAGTGTAGCTCAATGCACCCAAGTCAGTGTAGCTCCATGCGTCCAGTCAGTGTAGCTCCATGCGTCCAGTCAAGTGTAGCTCCATGCGCCCAGTCAGTGAAGCTTCATGCGCCCAAGACTAGCCCCCCCAAAAGGAGGGTGCATAGCCTGAGACATGGCTATGCGCCCAAGCCTGACTCAGTCAAAGCCATGATCAAAACGTGTACCGAAGCGCACAGCCACGTCAGTCTCCACGAGCAGTTGTGCACCGAAGCATGTGTCCACGTCAACACTACGACCAACCCAAGATCTCGCAGCCTGTATGCACCTACATATTATGTACCCAAAAGCAGGACTATGCGTCCACATAAGAACTAGCGTGTTTCCTCATGTGGACGCATAACATCATTCCAGCTCAAGAATAACTATAAAATGGGGGCCTCATCCCTCTTCAAAACACAGAACGGAGAGCATTTTCAAGAGCCAAATTGCTGCACTTCTTGCCAGTGAGCCGAGAGTTAGAATTTTTTAGGTTTTCTCCCACTTTTATAATCGGAGTGTCAACGGAGTAAAGGAGTAATTGCCACTCGATCTCTATCATCTCATTCCCCAGAATTCTTTTTTGTACTCGGGATCCTTAGCGCAGAATCTCTCAGGCGTACTCGATTTGTGGTGCCTTCGCCAATAAAGAAAAGTCAATGTTTGCTTCTTCTTTTTTGTGTGTGTCCACAGAGAAAAGTGAGCTCCACCAACTCCTTGGCCTCGACTGACACATCGAATAGTCGACCGAGGAAAAGCAAGTAGTAACCCCATCGGCCGAGGTATTCCATGGTACCCGGTTGAGGATGAAGGCACCAGCAATGACACAAGCTGGGGTGATCAGAATCCTCATATCCAGGATAACCCTTATTCAAAGATGAGGGTATCTATCAAGGAACTGACACCGATGTAGCTGAAGGGTAGTCAATGCAAGGCGTCAGAAGAAGAAGCTCAACCCGAAAGTGGTGCTGAAATTGAAGCATCGATCGATCCATCCACTTCAACCCATGTCATGCCTATTTACGTGGCAGGGAATGGTGGAGAAGAAGAAATAGAAGCTTCGACTTCAGATATCGTACGACGAATGGACACCCTGGAGGATGGCCTCATAACCCTCTCTACCACCATACAGTCCTTGACCCAAGTAGTGCTTGAGATCCGAAATACTCTAGCTTCACAACCTTTGGCAAGGGTACCTGTATCTACCAGTCCTGATCCTGGGGCTAATGGAGAATCGAGTATACCCCCTCAACGGGTATCTTCAGGAACAGATCATCATGTTGTACCTCGGATGTCAACTCTTTCAGGTGCTGAGCTTCACACTATACCTCCGTCAACTACTCTTAGCTCTACGAAGGAGTTGGTTGAGAAGGTCAGAGATTTGTGCGATCGCTTTGAAGCACGAAATAAGCAGGAGGAACGCGAGAAGCTAGGAATTTCGTAAGCCTACCCTCCTGAATGGAACAAGGTGGTTTATCCTCCCAAATATAAACCACATGCATTGACACCATACGACGGAAAGGATTTCCCCTGCCGATTCTTCACCTACTTCCTATCTTAGACGGGGCATCTCCCGAAAGAAGATGCCCTACTTACAAGCTTGTTCGTTGGGGCAATAAAGGGAGTTGCTTATGACTGGTACTACAGTCTCCCTAACAACTATATATATTCCTTCGATGATTCGATGCATCTCTTCTTCGACCGATTCTATGACGATGGAAAAGACATGATCATGTCATCACTATTAGAAGTGGTCCAGAAGGAGAAAGAGATTGTTCGAGCTTTTATCGAACGCTTTCGTCAGGCATGCTTCAGGCTACCTACTAGCATCCCAGAACGTGTGCTGCTCGACTCCTGCAGCATGAATATGACGCCTGCAATCAAGCTTTGGCTCGACTCTGCCCAGCCTCCAGATGGGAGTTTGCCAATCATCGAGGTCGAAGCTACCGAAAAAAAGGCACGCGATGCCCATCTTCTATGGGTCAGTTTCCCTTCATTTGATGACAAGGAAAAGCGCATCGCCAACAATAACAATGGGCGAAAACCCAAGGGAAAGCAAGCATTGATGGTGAATGCCTCAAAAAGCATACAAGGGGCCGCTCAGAAACCACCGCCCGCACCAAGACCAAAGGAGGCTTACTCCTTCAATGACGAAGATATCTTGCAACTCTTCGAGATGCTAAAATAGAGCGACAAAATCAAGTTGCCTGATCCAAAGCATTATGATGAGGTTGACAGGATAGGCGACACGAGGTACTATAACTACCATCGGTTTATCGGCCATCAACTCGAGATTGCTATGTCCTGAAGAATTACATACAACGCATGATCAATACGACTGTCATCTCGCTTAATTTTGAGAAGAAAACAGTCTCGAACAACATGGTGTCACTCTAGTTTGGCACCTTGCCACCTACCGAAGCTCAAGATGATGTCAACCTTCACCAACTCGTGACACTATGAGTGGATTAATACCACTTACAACATCCCGAGGAGAGATCATATGGGTTCATCCAGATCTCGCTCTAGAACTGACTCAACCGGGTGTACATTCTACATCCAAAGCCAAAGACAAGAAGACAAAGTCTTGCCATATGGTCACCTCCTCCCTCAGGAGGCCCTTCCTATCCAGACGCATTCTCAAAAGAACGTGCAACAAGAGGAGGCTCTGGTCGAACTGACGCCTCCTATCACCACTACTGCTATCCAAGGGGAAGGACCATCCCAACCTCCAACGGTTGACACACAAAAGCAGAAGGAGGCCCGTTTCGACAGGCCTGTACGAAAAGACAATGTTCCGGGGTTGACCAAATCCCACAACTTTAATATACTGGCACAGCTCGTCAGTACCCCATCACGGCTATCCCTATTCTAGCTTCTTTGTCTATCCAAAGATACTCGGAAGGCTCTATGTGAAGCCTTGAAGGACGCTGGATCTTTCATCAGCTAGGTCAAGCAGCCTGAAGACGATCCAACAGTATGTCTGCACTACCATAGTATAGGGGAGGTCATGCCCATCATCAGTTTTACTAAACAGGACATGCTACTCAAGACTAACCGATACACAGACTGTTGTACTCCGCAGGGTACGTCGGTACATCAAGGTGGATCGAATTCAGATCGACCCTGGATCTTCTTTTACCATTATCCTCCGAACTCTGCTCCAGACATTGGAGATCCTGATGCATCGTCTGATGGCATCCCACACTTTAATCAGGGGCTTCAACACTAGCAAGAGTAAGCCACTGAACAAGACTCGGCTGAAATGTTATATCGATGATCTCCAGACCGACATGACTTGTTATGTTGCAGACATCAATTATAACATCCTGTTGGGGCGCCCTTGGATACACGAATACTTGGCGGTGCCGTCTACCCTCTACCAATGTATGAAATATGTATCCACCAACGGCATAGTCAGGATGGAGTTTGTTGATGTCGATCCCTTCAGAGGGATAGAGGGCTTCTTCATCGACTCCGATCTATACAAATCGATTCATCTGGACGATGAAACTAACAATGCCGATGATGAAGCAGAAGCTGAAACAGAGCCCGACCGTGAAGTAGAAATGATAACCAGTACCCTTCTGAGGGTGCAACTCAAAGGCAAACTGTAGGACCGTTGAGAACCTATAGAGGAGGGTGAATAGAGTGAGTGCGAGTGCAGCAAAAATTAATCACAAAAATTTAAAATTATAAACAGATAACTAAGGCAGTAAATAAGAGACAGTAAATAAATATAGCAAGAGATAGAGAGATCAAACTCAGAGACACAGCTATGTATACTGGTATCCCTCTGAGAGGACTAATCCAGTCTCGAGTACTCTTGCTCGATGTTAATCCACTAAGGCACAAGCTAATTGAGAGCTTACAGTCTCTTACAACATCGTGCTTGGTGATAAGTGCACGACCAAATTTACAACACTTGCTGATGCGATGACGACGACCGGCTCCACAACAGAGATAGTTTCTGAACTTTGAACAACCTTTTTACAACTCTTAGAAACCAAAAGACTCTAGATCGAAATAGATATTACTGGCTTTTGGCTAAGAGGAGTGTAGGTGAGATATGAAAGATTTTGATCGGATGAAAACACTTATTGAATAGAGAATAGAAGATGAGATTGATTGAGTGATTTAGAATAAGAAATTCTCTTCTATTTATAGATGTTTTCTGGGACCGAACTCGGGCAGAGTTCTGGCAGAGTTCTGATGCAAAGATTTCGCATATAAACGTTGCATGCAGATTTGGAGGCAACAAATATTTAAATTTAAACTGACCGAACTCGGGCCGAACTCGGCTTGAGTTCTGTCTAGGTAAAAATGTTAAACATTTGTAAAAATATTGTAGAAAGGAATTAAACTTTTTGGTGGATAGAATCTGGATAGGTAGGCTGTATAGAAAAGTGGACTATGATTAACCTAAGCCAGTATTACCCAGTCGATCTTACAATTTATATCCTACACTCAATAATGATAAAATATATAATAAATTTTTAAAATGACTCGGACTAGATTCCAATGAAAGCAAGCTTCAGACTAATGATTTACGTGCTTGATGATGCAGTAGTACGCTTGTTGATATTGATTTCACAAGACCTGAAATGATTAGCAGCCGTTCGTATATTTTCTGTATTGACTTAATTTAAGTCGATTAAAATCGGGTATGACCATGGAATGGGCCAACAATCTCCTCCATTTTGATAATTGACAAACTTGAGTCTATACCAAAATATATCTAAAATAGAACAAATAAAATTACCTGAAAAAAATAGTTTTGGTATTCTTTCTTTGATTGTTGATTTTGGTATTGTGCTCTTTCTCCCCCTTTGTCAATAAAAAATGGTTTTGGCTCCCCCATAATGTGTGAAGCCAACAATGTTCATCAACCAAACAAAGTAATACTAGAGATATTACCAAATAACAACATTACCACAGATAACAAGTGCATAAAAGAAATAACTAGTAGTGAAAAACTGAAAATGTCATGCATAATATAAAGATACAACCGTCATAATCATCATAAAGTGCTAATAAATGTCTAACTAGAAAGTTTAGACATAAAAAACTACATCATAGATAATCATCTATCAGATCCTATCCAAAATCCACTAGATCAAGTCCTTATCACATCGGAGTGTCGTCACCTCCAGGAGCATCCGGTGGAAAATATACAGCAGTAGGATCGAAGTGAGGAAATGTCGCCTCATCGTCGAACCTGGGTCCAGGGAAGCTGGGGTGATAAAGTATGGTAACTGGATGTGATGGGTCATGAGAAAGACTCCAGTGAAGATTAGCAATGTTGTTCTGCAACACCTGAGCCTGGGTGAAGTGGCGGAACTCTGAGTCAAGATAGCCCTGATGTCATTGCGCAGAGAGGGCACCGAAACCATCAAAGCACTGATAGAAGCCAGGGTCAAAACCCAAAGCAGGGGATGGAGCAGCAGCAGCTGCAGGAGCCTCGGGGTCAGCATCTGGAACAGGCTCAGCACCAGGAGGCAGAGGAGGAGTAGGATATAACCTAGACCTACTAAGCTCAATGACAGTGGAGGAGTAAGGACAGGTTTGAAGATCGATTTCAAACCTTCTAAAGATAGAAGCCAAATGCATGGGATAGACGAGGTTACGTCCTGCATTTCTGCAGTTGAGCATCCAAGTCATCATAGTCTTGGGAACAGAGAATCGAATGCCAAAATGAATGTGGTACATGGCTGACAATTCCAAGAAGGTAATCTCATCAGAGGAACCCTTCTTCAAAGAAGAACAGAGATACAAACCTATAGAGTTCATAGAAGTTTTGGTTGAGATGCTTGGATTAAACTCTTCTACTAACAGGTTTGGGATGGCACAAAAGTTCTTTGAAGGAATTAAAAGTGACACCTTCAGGAAATTGAATGTGGAATATCTACTAAAGCTTCACCTACATCAGGAACATGAAAGTATTCACTGATGTTGGTGGCGCTGAATTCTAGTTCTTTTCCAGCAACACAAGAATAGAAATTTTCTATATCTTTTACTCGCAGGTTACAATAAAACTTACGGACAGCATTATCATAAATGTTCTCAGCTACTTCGAAAAAGTCACGAAAGCCGAGATGGTCAAAAGTGGGAGCATATTCAGAAAAGATAGTAAGGTTTACACGTGCTCCAGCAAAATTCTACGACCAGAAAAAGAATTAAACCAAAGGTCCAAAAATTCCTTATCGAGAAAGTGACCGGAATCATAATCATCGGATCCCGTAGGTCTAGCTGGACTAAAGATTAGTAGGAACATAGTCATAAGAGAAAGATCCTACATGTGAGGAATCAACCTTTCTCTTTTGGTGCTTAGGTGCCATAGATGAGAAGGAGAGGATAATGGAATACCTTCGAAGAGGAAGAAGAAGGAGAAGAGTATCCCACTAGACTCCTGAGAAGCTCGAATGGAAGGAGGAGGAAGAGTTCTTGGGGGTATTTGAGGGTTTTTCTCGGTTGAAAGATGAGAAAAAGTAGAAGGAAGAAGGGGATTATATAGGGCTAGGGCCGGCTGTTCGGTTCTGCAATCTGAACAGCGCCGACTGAACTTGGTCCGAGTTCGGCTGGATGTATTTCCAATGCCATAAATACAATATTTGTTTAAAAATCTAAATTTATAACTGTTGTACTTCTTCATTTAATAACTTCTATTACTTTGGGTTAGTGTAGGGGCCGGATCCCAGCTAGCGGTAGTCCGAGGACTAGTGCACGTGTCGCTTTAGGCTGTTTACACATGTATGGCAGAAGGACCCTTTCGGCTTGTACCCAAAATAATTTCTGTTAAATAAATTACGAAGATTCCAATTATAAAAAATAAATTTAATAAATATACTATATTATGAATATAAAAATTCAAGTATGTCGAGCTCTCGCTTCATAATGTTAAATCGGTCTTCAGCCAATGGTTTTGTGAAAATGTCTGCTAGTTGATGATCCGTGTCAATAAACTCTAGGCAGATATCCCCGTGTTATTGGTGATCACGTAAAAAGTGATAACGAATCTCAATGTTTTTGTGGTGAGTGACATACAGGGTTCTTATTCAGGTTAATAGTGCTAGTATTATCACAATAAATGAGAATCTTAGTGTAGTATAGATTGTAGTCTTCTAGGGTTTGCTTCATCCACAAAATTTGAGTACAACAACTTCTTGTGGCGATATACTCATCCTCAGTAGTTGATAATTCTGCAAAATTTTATTTCTTGCTAAACCATGAGACTAAGGCCTTTCCTAGGAAATGACACGTGCCGCTGGTACTTTTACGGTCTACTTTGCATCCTACAAAATTCGTATCCGAGTAACCTATCAGGTTAAAGTATGTTTTAGGATACCACAAGCCGACTGTAGAATTTCTCTTAAGGTATCAAAAAATACGCTTAACGGTAATTAGATGTGATTCCTTAGGATTTGCCACGTATCGTGCACAGATGCAAGCACTGAACATAATATCAGGGCGACTAGCACTTAAATATAATAAGCTACCAATCATACCTCGATACTTACGTTTGTCGATAGGTTTACCATTTTATCAGTGTCGAGCTTTGTAGATGTAGCCATTGGAGTTTCGATTGGTTTTACATTATCGAAGTCGTATTTCTTAAGTATGTCCTTCGTACACTTGGCTTGATTGATGAATGTTCCCTTTGAGTGTTGTTTGATCCGGAGTTCTAGAAAGAAGTTCAGCTCTCCCATCATACTCATCTCAAATTCACTCTGCATACACTTAGCAAACTCTTGACAAAAATTTTCATTAGTAGAACTGAATATAAATCATCAACGTATATTTGCACAAGAAGAATGTCATCATCTAAAGATTTGATAACAAAGTTGTATCAACCCTTCCTTTTGAAAAACCATTATCAAGTAAGAAGGCACTTAGACATTCATACCTAGCACGAGGTGCCTGTTTGAGTCTATAGAGTGCTTTCTTAAGCTTGAAGACGTGATCAGGTTTTTAAAAATCTTCAAAGCCGGGGGTTATTTCACAAAAATTTCTTCCTTTAGAAATCCGTTCAAAAATGCACTTTTCACGTCTACTTGAAATAATTTAAAATCATTAAACAAGTAAATGCACAAAACATGCAGATAGCTTCTAGTCTAGCAACAGGAGCATATGTTTCGTCATAATCAATACCTGCTTCTTGATTATAACCTTGTGCCACTAGACGTGCTTTGTTGCGTAGAACTTGTCCATCTTGACTTAGTTTATTTCGGAACACCCATTTGGTACCAATTATCGATTGAACAATAGGTTTAGGACGAGTTCCCAAACTTGGTTTCTCTTAAACTGATTAAGTTCCTCTTACATGGCCTTAATGCAAAACTCATCAGTAAAGGTATCTTCCATATTCTTAGGTTCTATTTGAGAAATGAAAGCAACATTTGCTGCTATTTCAGAATCTCTAAGAGAGGAGCGTGTACTTACACATTTTGATACATCACCTATAATGAGTGTCTCTGGATGATCAGGTAAAAACTTTAATGAATCAAATTTATGAGTCAGATCTTCCATATGACTCTTATCGGTTTTTGCTTGTATACCTTCATCATCACTGTCGCTAGATCTGTAACTATTGAGCTCATCAAAAGTAACGTTAATAGATTCTTCAACAATCATAGACCTTTTATTGAAAATCCTATATCCCTCACTCTTAGCAGCATATCCAAGAAATATCCCTTCATCTTCTTTAGAGTCGAACTTACCCAAGTTGTCCTTGGTGTTCAGGATAAAACAGTGACATCCAAAAACTTTGAAATAAGAAATGTTTGGAATCATTCCAAACCAATGTTCATAAGGTGTTTTCTTCGAGATGGGTCAAATTAACACCCTATTTAAAACATGACAGGCTGTGCTAACAGCTTCTGCCCAAAAATATTTAGGAAGATTATGCTGGTTCAGCATGACTCTAGCATCTCGCTTAGAGTACGGTTCTTCCGCTCTATAATACCATTCTATTGAGGAGTTCTAGGACAGAAAAATTCGTGGTAGTACCCACTATCATCACAAAACTTTTTGAAATCAGTATTTACGAATTCGCCACCATGATCAGTTCAGATACGAGTAATCATAAAACCTTTTTCGTTTTATACCTTTTACAAAATAACTAAAATTCAAAAATAGTATCACTTTTGTTTGATAAAAAGTAAACCCAAGTAAAACGAGAGAAATCATCAAAAATAACAAAAGCGTATAGCTTACCGCCAAGATTATCGACTCTATTAGGACCAAATAAATCCATATGTATCAACTGCAAGGGTTTAGTAGTACTTACAACGTTTATGGATTTAAATGTAGACCTATGTGCTTTTTCTTTTCAAAGTCAGCAAATACCATATGTCTCTTGAATGGAATTTAGGAAGTCCTTTTACCAGCTTCTTAGTGCCCAGTCACGAGATAGTGTCCATTTTGCATGTCTTAGTCTCATATGCCATAGTCAGCTTTCTTTTAGATTAGCTACTAGGCATCTTCCTGCATTATTAGTACTCTCCAGAAAGAAAACATAAATATATATCTTCTCTCCCTTCATATACGGGATTTCCAAATGACATACATATATAGTACATTTGTCTTTTACAAAGTTGATACCATAACCATCATCAGCCAAATGACTTATGCTTACTAGGTTATGTTTCAATTCTGTAACAAGACAAACGTCTTTAATTACAGGATAGAAAGATATACCAACAGTGCCATTGCCAATGATATCACCTCTTAAATTATTTTCGAAGGAGACGTATCCTTCTTTCTTCATCGATAGCATGGTGAACAAAGATGCATCACCAGTCATGTGCCGCGAACAATCTCTATCGAGGATCCACTTGCTTTTAGCATGAGAGGGTTGAGGGTCCACCTACAAAACAAGTAGATGAATCCTTTAGTACCTATTTACTGAAGGGTCCATTTTAATTAGTCTTAGGTCTCCAAAATAAAGTGTGATTGTCAACAAGTTTCCTTGCTAACAATACTGTGATGTGTCCATGAGTACCACAATATGTGCAAGTGAGTTTAGAAACAGTGGTAGTTCAAACTGTGTTGACATGCCTATTTGGTTTCTTTGAAAACCTATAAGTGAAAGCATGGTGATAACCGTGTTTCTTTCGTTCTTTCTGAGTTTTAATCCTCTTATGTGTATGCTTAGCATTAGGACTAAACTTAGGCTGTGTCACAGGTGTTGCCTGTTTGCCTAACTTGATTTTTAACTTTTTAGAAACCGCAAAAGACTCTTCATATTTAGCAGTCATGTCTGAGAGTCTTTGTTCTATGAATAAGTGCTTCTTCTTCTCTATGTCATATAACTCTTATATTTTGACATAGTCTCTTTCTTTCTTATCGACTTTGAGGATAGCCTCATGATAGTCTACTTTGAGTTTGGCTATCTCTTCCGTTACCGGTAGTAGAGGTCTCTTTAATGTCTTCAATAAGACTGGACAGTCTAGCTATCTCGGTTGTGTATGCCTTAATCTCTTTTCGAGATTGCTTATACTTGTCAAGCACATTTCTGTGTTCTTCAAGTAGTTCGCTAAAGGCATTTTCTAATTCATCGAAAGTAAAGTCATCAACAAAGGATTTGAGGATACCTTATCAAAAGCCATAAGGCAAACATTAGCATTTTTGCAGGGTCTGTCTTCATCCTCTGTATCACTGGCATCACTTTTATACCAGATACTTGTGTTAGCATACTTTCGACTGGCTGTTGCTTTTCCGCTTGATCTGATCTATCGTATGGACTGTTTTCTTCGTAGTTGGACAGTCCTTCATGTTCACTGATTTCTTGCATCTAAAGCATATTGTTTTATCTTCATTACTTTTTGGATATCTCTCTTCCTTCTGTTTGATTTCTCAAACTCTAGGAATTTTTTGAAGTTCTTCACTAGTAGTGCTAATTTATCACCACTAGATGATTCTTCCTCAGAATCATTGCATATAGATTTTTTGGCTTGAGCTTTAAAAGCGATAGACTTTTTTTGTGGTTGCTTCTTCAAACTCTTGCAGATCAAGCTCATGGGTCATGAGCTTGCCCACCAGTGTTTCCAGATATATGGTGGTGAGATCGTTTCCTTCAATGATTGCTGTTGTCTTTGGGTTCCAGTTCTTGGTTAGAGCTCGTAGCACTTTTTTTATCTTCTCATGATTACTGTAATCCTTACCAAGAGATTACAAAGGATTAGTAATATCAAGGAAACGTGTGAACATCTGTGTAATTGACTCACCAGATTTCATCTTAAAAGATTCATACTCCTGTGTAGTCTACTGATTTTGGATTCCTTCACTTGGGAAGTACCTTCATGGTTACCTCAAGAAGTTTCTAAATCTCATGAGACATCTTACAGGTTGAAACTCTATTGAATTCTGTTTTGTCAATTGCACAGAATAGTGCGTTGATGGTACGAGCATCTAGACAAGCCTTTGCTTTTTCAGCCTCTGTATATTTGTCATGAGGCTTGTCTACAAGCAGGCCATAAACTACTGTAGGTGCCAGTTTCTTATAACCGTCAACAACTATAGACCCAAGATCAAAGTCAATAGACTTTAAGAAGAAAGTCATCCGTGTTTTCCAGTAGGTATAATTTGTTCTATCAAATAGTGGAGGTCTATTTGTGGATTACCCTTCACCGTTGAATATTAATTTCATAGCTGCCATATATACTCTCTGAGGTTTGTTACATTAGAATATAACCTGCTCTGATACCAATTATAGGACCGTTGAACACCTCTAGGGGGGGAGGGTGAATAGAGTGGGTACAAGTGCAGCGAAAAATAATCACCAAAATTTAAAATTATAAACAATAACTATGGCAGTAAAATAAGAGACAGTAAATAAATATAACAAAAGATAGAGAGATCAAACTCAGTGACACAATGATGTACACTGGTATCCCTCTGAGAGGACAAATCCAGTCTCGAGTACTCTTGCTCGATGTTAATCCACTAATGCACAAGCTAATTTAGAGCTTGCAGTCTCTTACAACACGTGCTTGGTGACAAGTGCACGACCAACTTCAAAACACCGTGCTTGGTGACGAGCGCACGATCGCCTCCACAATAGAGATAGTTTCTATACTTTGAACAACCTCTTTACAACACTTGAAAACCAAAAGACTCTAGATCGAAATAGATATTACTGGCTTTTGGCTAAGAGGAGTGTAGGTGAGATATGAAAGATTTTGATCGGATGAAAAACTTATTGAATAGAGAAGAGAAGATGAGATTGATTTAGTGATTTAGAATGAGAAATTCTCTTCTATTTATAGGTGTTTTTGGGACCGACCGAACTCGGGCAAAGTTTTGGCAGAGTTCTGATGTAAAGATTTCGTGTATAAACGTTGCTTGCAGATTTGGAGGCAACAAATATTTAAATTTAAACTGACCGAACTCGGGCCGAACTCGGCTTGAGTTCTGTCTAGGTAAAAATGTTAAATATTTGTAAAATATTGTTGCGGAAAGGAATTGAACTTCTTGGTGGATGGAATCTGGATAGGTAGGCTATATAGAAAAGTGGACTCTGATTAACCTAAGACAGTATTACCCAGTCGATCTTACAATTTATTTCCTAGACTCAATAAAGATAAATAAATTGTAAAATGACTCGGACTAGATTCCAACGAAAGTAAGCTTCAGACTGAATTTACGTGCTTTATAATGTAGTAGTACGCTTGTTAATATTGATTTCACAAGACCTGAAATGATTAGCAGCAGTTCGTATATTTTGTGTATTGACTTAATTTATATCGATTTAAAATCGGGTGTGACCATGGAATGGGCCAACACAAACCTCCTCAAGCATTGGCCCCTATCATAGTCAAGCTACGCGGGAAGGCACCAACCTCTCTGGTTGGAACAAACACTAATGCCCCTTTGAATATTCGACGCAAGGGGAAAAATTTCCAAGTATTGGAACCTCGCGTGGCACCTCTCAAAATACGGCTCAAGGGAGACCTCCCCAATCGTCGGCCCCTCTCGCCGTCAAGCTACAAGGGAACACCCTAGTGTCTCTCTCAGCACAGGCTCAGGAGACGGTACGAGCCAAACTCCTTCTCCTGAGTTGCCCATGGCTACTCTGATCCTCACTGACGAAGAATTGGGAGAGTACATATCCGCCAATGTCGATGTCCCATCTCTCGATGATGTAATTCTTCGGGACAAAATCTCGTACTTTATCAATAAAAGGTTGTCTTTGAATTATTCTAGTCTTCCATATTGGAATATCATGTATACCATAGATAATGTCTCACAGTCGTTGTAAACTCAAATAACGACTGTCATTCATGTAAATCGAGTTATCCTGTACCAAGGAGTATGTTATATAGTCCCGTCCTGGAACTAGGACGAGAAACATATCATCATAGGCAAGGTCGAGCGCCATCAAGAACTCCTGCCAGTCAAACCAGAACCTGGTACCGACAGAATGCAAGTGTATCAGTACACCGATCAAGCAAAGTACCTCATCCAAAAGATGGGTTACGACTTAAAGAGTGGCCAAGATTTGAACTATGGCAAAGGTCGACGTCTTCTTTTGCGACTCCATGTTCCAAAAGGGAATCCGCAAGATTACCATTGCACTTGATGGTGGGTAGGCTATATCACACCTCCCATAACCCCCGAGTGTTCAGAAGTAGAGGAGGCTATACACTCTTATTTATCTGAAACTTTAACTTGGGACTCCGATATCAGCATCTGTCCAATCGTCAGAAAAGTATTATCAGTCAATATGATATCCACACATCCTTCAGAAGAAGAAGACGACGATCAAACAGTAGAGTTCATCGAAGAAGAACCCTGGGCTCAACGCCTAAGGACACAATGGGAATCTTGTTTTGAGCTACGAGAACCCTCTACTAAAAATGAAGCCGAACAGATCGACTTAGGGGGTGAAGCCGTGTCCAAACCCATCTTTATCAACAAAAGCCTGGCAGGGAAGGATCGAAAATCCCTGATTCAACTGGTCAAAGAATACATCAACGTCTTCGCTGGATCTATGAAGACATGTCGGGCCTAGACCCGTAGGTCGTAATGCACAAGCTTAACATCTTACCTAATGCCAAGCTTGTTAAGCAGCAACAACGACGCTTCCGTCATAACATGATGGACGCCATTGACAAAGAATCGATAAACTCTTAGATAGTGGGTTTATCCGCAAGAAACATCCAGATTGGGTGGCTAACTTCGTTTCTGTCACTAAAAAGAATTGAAAGATCCGAGTCAGCATCGACTTCCGGGACCTCAACTCCACATGCCCGAAAGACGAGTTCCCACTCCCGTTCAATGACATAATAATTGATAATACATGTGGTTTGAATGCATGTTCTTCATGGATGGATATTCAGGCTACAACCAGATCAAGATGTTCCCAGACGACGAGAAACACGTGTCCTTTATGTCTCCAAAGGGGGCTTGCTTCTACAAGGTAATTTCCTTCGACTTAAAAAATGTAGGTGCCACATATCAGTGAGCTACGAGCACCATCTAACGTCAACAATTCTGTAAGATAGTAGAATGCTAAATTGACTACATCGTTGTCAAGGGCCGACTATGAAGTGATCACTTACAAGATCTGAGGACTGTCTTTGATCTTATGCGGGCCCACCAGCTCAAGATGAACCCCGCCAAATCCTTTATCGGGGTTCTAGAAGCAAATCTCTGGGCTTCATCACTGCAAAAGGCATCTATGTTGATCCCGAGAAGAACAAAGCCATCCTTGACATGGACCCTCCGAAGGACCTTAGAGAACATCGAGGCCTACAAAAGGACATCTCGCATACATCCGAAGGTTTATCGCAAACCTTTCTGGAAAATGCCAGCCCTTTACTAAACTCGAGAAGAAGGGACTCTCCTACATCTTGACGGAGGAATGTCAGAAGACATTTGATGACATCAAAACCTATCTCACAAGTCCCCAGTCCTGGTGGCACCGTTGCAGGCAAACCCTTTTTGCACTACGTCCGTGCGATGGATCACTCTCTCGACGCTCTATTGGCCCAAAATAATGATGCACGCTACGAGCAAGCTATTTACTACCGCAGGACAATGATCGGGGCTGAACATCGGTACAACACTGTCAAAAAAATGTATAGCTCTGGTATTCACCATCCAGAAGACTCCTCATTATGTCTCGGGGCAGACGATCTATGTCATTTTTCGAGTCAATCCACTTAGAGTCCTCATAAAAAATTCGGGAGCACTAAACTCTCGATTAGCTACCTGGACAATACTATTGACACCATATGATATAGTTTTGTTCCACAAAAAGCTGTTAAAGGTCAGGCACTGGCTGACTTCTTAGCCGAACATCATATTTCTGGAGTCATCTAAACTCTATAAAGATATTCCAGATGAAGTACTGGAGTCCAACACTGTTAAAGAAAATTCCTTCCGGCAGATGTTCTTCGATGGCACTTCAAGAACAGGACCCAAGGGTCAGATTGTCGTAGGGGTGGGGGTAGTCTTGATCTCTTCCGACAAGCTGGTCATCCAGCGTGCCTATTCCCTATCAGAGTCATGCTCCAATAATGTGGCAGAGTACAATGCCCTCATCGTAGGCCTCTAGTTAGCAAAACAGCTGGGGGTAGAAAACCTTGATTCTTACGACAATTCAAAACTCGTCGTTAACCAAGTTCGAGGACAATACGAAGTCCGCCACGAAGACTTGGTCCCCTGTCATAAAGCAGGCTTGGACATCATCTCAACCTTCACCGAGTTCTTCATAGAACACGTACCCATTTACAAAACTTGGAAACATATGCTCTGGCTGGCCTCGTAGCCTCATTGGCGGCACCTATCGGCACTCAATACTTCGTTACAATAACTGGTATGGATTTAGCGTGCCCAGAAACATTCTATGCCTGTGGTCGAATCATGCCATGCCCACAGACCAATGTTAACGTCAGAGACTGGAGGTTCCGTTTATTGATATCACAGTCTACGGAATCCTCCTAGAAGGTCCAAAGGCAGTAGTCTTTGTTAAAAGGCGCTCCCTCCGATTATACTACGATACAGTCACCAAAATATTGTATCGACGCTCCTATAACGGGCTCCTCCTCTGATGTCTACCAAATATGGAAGTTGCCAAAGCCCTTAGAGAGGCTCATGATGTGACCTGTAGAGCTCATCAATCCGGTCCTAAGCTACATGACCGACTTCGACGAATGGGCTATTATTAGCCCACTATGATGGGTGACGCTACTGAATATGCAAAGAAGTGTCATGCCTGTCAGCTTCACGCTAATTTCATCCATCGACCATCAAAACTCCTATACCCTACAGCCGCTTTCTGGCAATTCGAAGACTGGGATATGGACATAGTAGGACCAATCACCCCTCCTCATCAAGGGGACATCGCTTCATAGCAATCACTGACTACTTCTCTAAGTGGAGGAAAGCAATACTACTGACAGAGGTGAAAAGCTCTAAGGTGATCAGCTTTATCAAAAATCACGTCATCCACTATTTTGGATTACCCCAAAGGATCATCCACGACACTGGTCCACAATTCATAAGCCATGTGTTCAGCAGATTCTGTGACAAGAAACTATTCATAATATGGCACCAATCGCTTACAATTCGGTAGCTAACAGATTGGCCGAGGCTTTCAACAAAATAATTGTCAAGCTACTCAAAAAGGTCATGTTATCTAACAAACGCGACTGGAACGAGAAGCTAGGTGAATACCTTTGGTCCTACCGCAGAACGGTACGGAATCCGATGGGCAACATACCATTCTTTCTGGTCTATGGGAGCAAAGCCTTGCTACCTCTGGAAATCCAGATCTCCTCACTTCGGGTGACTATCACGAATCAGCTGATGGAGGAAGACAATCAATACTGCTGTCTGTGAGAGTTGGAGGCGCTGGACAAAAAATGCCTCTTGGTTCAACAACGTATCGAGTTCTACCAAGCTCGTAGTTCACAAACTTTCAACAAGAAAGTCAAACAAAGGACTTTCCAAGTGGGTGATCTCATCTTATTAATCAAAAGATCGATGTGTGATGACTCAGAAAACACCAGGAAAGTTCGAACCCAAATGGGAAGACCCTTTCATTAAAGAGACGGTGTACTCTAATGGTGCCTACCAACTCGCAAAACCAAATGGGGATTTATTCATCATGCCAATCAATGGCAAGTTCCTAAAAAAAGTGTTATGCCTGAGATTCCATAACATGTACTTCCATCTCCCAGCAGGATAACTCATGAACTCAGCCATTAGGTTCATTCCCCTTCTCTCATGGTCATATGCTTTTGGAATTCCGTTGTTCCACTGCATTCTTCCTAAGTGGAAAACATCCATGTCCATATCACCTCTGAGTTATTTTTCTACACCCCCACAAAGCTAAATCTTACATTTCATAAGATCACGCTAAATGCTATGTTTACTACGTCTACATTACCTCTGAGTAAATATTCCATCTAACAACCGCCCTGTTGTTACACTGCGATCATAGAACATCCACGTCCATATCAACTCTGAGTTGTTCTTTGTATCCCCACCAAGTTCATTTCTACCACGACCACATTCTCTGAGTAGGAAAACTCTACCACAAACCCCATATTTACCGTCCGTAACACCTCTGAGTAAATATGCTAGTTCCTTCTCTTAACTTATTATTTGTACCTAGAAACCAAGGTGCGCAAAGGATAATAGGTCCACCAAAAATCACAAGTTCATCACAAAATTTGAACAAATAAAAGTTATTTATTTCTTCATCTGATAAAGTAAAGGACTACATCTTGCATAGAAACGACACAAAAAAGAGACAACTGCATCTCAAGCGAAAAGCAGAAAGAATAAAGGAACTAAGGATCGGTACAAAGCTTGTCAATGCGATGCTTCAAAGCTTCAGCTCTGGTCTCCACAGACGTCAAGACCTGACGCTCAGCTTTGTGAAGCATCGCCTCCTTGGCCTCAGAGGCAATGTCAGCTGCATGTTTATCATCCAATTCTTCTTCTGACGAAATGAGAAGGACACATGGCGGGCAAACTTTGCCACTTCTTTCTTAAGTAGGATGTGTTCAGCCTGCACTCGTTCAGAATCTGTCAGAAGTTGAGGCCATTGCTCCTGAAGAAGGTAAATTTTGGCATCAACCTCCACCATGTTGACATTCAAAGGTTCTTTTAGACTGGCCTGCTCATCCATAGACGAAGTCAATCTCTGCTCCTTGGCTTCAGCGTCCGCCAGCTCTTGTTCCCAGATGGCCATAGTGTCCATGTCGGCTGATTCAACCTCAGCTACCAACTAGCTTTGCTTTTCCTCTATAAAGCAGAAAATCAATCCGACGAATGCGCTGGAGATCAGTAAGGTGATAATCAAGCTGAGCAACAGATGCTCCAAAATCTCAGCCTTGTGGTCATGTCCCTGGTGTGATCGGATCAACCCGATGTGCGGAATCGTCATTGCCTTCGCAGTCGCAAAACTCCTGTCTTATTCCAGTACAACGAACATCCCTCTTCTCAACATCTTATACATGGCCTCAAAGATGTACTTCACGTATTCGTCTGTATAAGACAATACTTGAGGCATCATAGGAGGTGCTATCAGAGTCACTATGTCGGGAGGGTAGTTAAACTTGCAGAGGTCGTCTCATCCTGGCCTGACAAATTAGTCTCCACCTGACTCATAAAATCTTCAGTAATCTGCCGTCAGGATATAAGACTGTTGCTTCAACATTCGTAGTCTTCGTCTAATGGACGACGTCACTAGAGCCACCAACCGCCAGAGCTAAGTCTCTTGAGGGACCCGTCACAGTCCCCCAAGTGGGTTGAACAGAGGAAGACTCTTTTACCATAGGGACCTTACCTTATCAAGTCCTGCCCCAGAAGGTCCACCAACGTCAAGACCCATTGTAGCCAGCTCAAAAGCAATATCTGCAGTAAGGGTAAGTTCTTCCACTTCACCTCATGAAGGAAGAACGAGGGTGGCACCAGGGCACAGAATGACTGCTTCCATATCTCTCTCGACTGAGATAGAAGTAGGACTAGGCAAACGAGTCTTGCCCCCTCTTCAGCCTCTGTCACCAGGACGGGGTAGGACCAGCAGATGAGCCATTCCTTCTGCCCCAACCACTACCAAAATATGTCAAATTAGCGACGAGATTAGCGACTCAGTTAAAAACGTACTCTTTGTGTATTTAGCGAAGTATGAAAATGACGTTGCTGAACGTCACTATCAGCGACGTTTAGCGACTAATAGTGACTAGAATTATGGTTTGTAAAGAGCAAGTCGTATTTACTCACAAAAAGTCACAGATTTATTTTTATTTATCGATTTTGCGATATTTAATCAATTCTGTCGCTATCCGATTACAGAACAGCGATGTCTAGCGACGTCTATCTCAGACGTCGCTAAAAACTTTCAGATAGGGTTCTGGGAACTCGATCGATTTCATTTATTTCATCCAAATTTCAATCTCACGCCTTGAGCCCCAAATCTCTCCCTCCCCCTCTCGTCTCCGGCGACCGCTCCTTCCGACGAGCTCCTCCCCTTCGGCGAGGCCTCCCCCGGGCGACCTCTCCCTCCGGCCCCTTCCCCTCATCCTGCCCCGGGACCCCCCTCGCCCCCTGGTGACCTCGTCGTCGCTCCTCCACCGCCGACCTCCCTATCCCCTGCTCCGCTTCGACGACCCCGCTAGACCCCGTCCAGGTATACCTAACCCTAACCCTATCTCCCACTGACACACACATACTGACACACTCACTGACATGAAACTGACACACTCACTGACACGACCCTTACAAACTCCCTCAATCTGCCATGACATGAACACGAACACGGACACAAATATTCTCGCACTTAGACAAAGACAGAGACACAGACACACAGATACAGACATACACACCCTAATACAGACATGGAAGTATACATATGTATACATGTATCATGAAACTCTTATACATATGTATACAATATATACATATGTATAGTCATTGATGGTTCCTTTATATACATATATACATATGTATACAATCTCAGGAAAAACTCATATAACTATAACTATATCTATCAATCTATATATACATATGCATACAATCTCAAGAAAAACTCTTATATAACTGTAGCTATATCTATCAATCTACATATACATATGTATACAATCTCAGAAAAAGCTGAACTAAAACACATAGGTATACTCATTGAAGAAAACTGAGATTTCATAATGAAACTTGGATTTTGTTACAACTATATTCCCTGTGAATATCGATCTTACCAGATGGCACCCATGACCCGAGCAGCGGCACGTCGTTTGAGGGAAACACAGATTGCTGAGGTGGCTCCTCCTACAGTTAAGGAGGAAGAGGCACCGGTAGCTAGTGATACCGGGAGTTCTATTCAGCACCTGTAGTGGAATGCCGCTTTCCTGCCGTCGATCCTACTTTCTCGAAGACGTTGCATGATGGTATCAATGAGCGTATGCGTGTGTAACGCCCTAGTCCCAAAATACGTAGGACTAGGTATATAGACATGCCAGCTGTATACATACGAAGTATACTCCAATATATGGAAACCTCGTATGAATACATAAGTTGTAAAATACAGTAAACCAAGAGTAATCAAATCTCATCCATAAAATATAAGAATAAAAGATGTCATATAATGATAATGAATTGTCATTGATACTATAGTTGGGCGGAGACAAATTCACAACCAACTATGAAAATAAATACAAGATATACAAAAGAATAATTTTGGCTACCGAAGCGAAGACGATCTAAGTGCAATCTTCGAAGAAATAGAGATGGTCACAGCTAGAGCTAGAGCACTTGCGAAAGACAAGAATACACACCTGGAGAGATAACCAGGTCCTCAGAGGGACGTAACAAGACACATAATATCATGCCATATAAACTGAATAAATATTGCTCAAATAAATAAGTCAATTGAATTATAACATGGTCCAACATGTATCCCGCCAACCAAACAAGGACAGGAGATGGTAAACTAATTTACGGTGACGTATCTTTCTATGCTATAAATCCAATAAGGTATCCGGATCCCAACAAGGTTCAATACCTTCTCATCGAAGTAGTAAGTCACACCTACAACCAAACAAGGACAAGATGAGACAAACTAATTCGCGAAAAGTTATTATTCCAAGCCACGGTCAGATACAAGCCCAAACCAAGAGTACTCATACCTAACGGATAGGATAGCCTAACCGTTCTAAGTGAATGCAGTTTTAAGAATAGTTCATGGTCGCATGACTATCGGGTCAAGTCAAGAAAATACCAATGCAGTACCTCAGTAGCGAGTCACAACACCATATACTATTCCTCAGTATCGAGCGAGTCTATAGCATATAGTCTACCTATCGTTCCTCGGTAGCGAGCGAGTCTACGATAGATAGGGTGGTAGTCAACTTCCAATCATGTTCTCTCCGTCCAATGCCAACTCATAACTGCTAAGTCTTCTAGCATGCAATTCTAATAGCAGTTATTTTCTAACGTACGGCTTATACGTACTGGTGGCCAGCCAATCACGCATGTCTGAGTCTATATGACTCACAACAACGTAGTATAAATGTGTTAAGGCCTATGTATGCAACACACAAGGTGGTCCCTTAAATCTAGGTTAATGTGTAAGAAAAATAATACATAGCAGGAGAATATAAATGAACAGTAAGTTCTAACAGGTTATGCCATGTATCACAGTTTTGCATAAAGAAAATAATGAATAATGCATGAAATATGAGCTAAAAAAATTAAACAGCAAATGGCAAGGTGTCTTGCCTGAGGGTGGTGCGAGATGTAGCAAAATCCAACGGTCAGAATCGTAAACATGAAAGTCAAAATCCACAAGGAGCTCCGGATGCTGAAACAAACATCACGAACGAGTTTGAATAAAAGATATGCCTAGGAAATGCCTGTCCAAAAGTCAAATTCTGGAACAGGGGTAAAATTGTAATTTGGATCAAAACGATGTCCGCCGTTGGACCCGCTTTGCACCGAAATACGCACCAGAACCTACGGTCTCTAAAGTCATCAAACTACATGTCTATGAATTTGTTTTTCGAGATGAACTCAAATGTATGCCCAATTTTGGATTCCGAGGAGCCGTGCACAAAATCGCCGTTGAGTGGAATTGTGGGCCCGCCAAAATGGTGTCCCAGTCAACCGTCTCAGAATCGGACCAAACTTGGCATACATGACCAAAAAATATTTCGAGTCCAATGGCGCAAGTTTTGTCGCGATTTGATGAGTGTGTACAAAGTTGTGACTTAATTTGCAAAGGGTCGATACGGGGTATCTGACAGATACGCACTGATTTCGTCGTGCACATGCAACAAAATTGGGTTCCGTCAGTTCCCACACGTCGACAACATCCATACGCACCTTTCGATGCATATAGTGCTCGACCACGTCGCCCGTTTGTCGGGGCGCACGCCGTATCGGGTATTTTTCTAATTTTTGAAAACAGAATTTACAATTTTTCTTAAAATTTTAACAACGTGTAACTTTTTACACACTAGATGAAAAGTGAATCCAGAAGGTGCGTTACAATCTCGGTTATGTTTCTTTGACTGTCTTCAATTAGTTTCTACAAAATTTTAATGTACAGAACAAAATTGGCCGACAAGTTGATGTTTCAAAACAGTTTTTAATATTCAGAAAAGTGGTTTTTCTCCAATTCATCTCAATTTTTCGAGCAAGTTGGATGGCCATGTCAAAATCTACCTTGGGGATCTTTAAGAGGGTCATTTAGGCTTTCTACACGAATTTACGGATCTAAAAACGGATTTAAAATGAGGGAGATATCGATCGGGGAAGTGGGATACCTTAAAGTGGAAAACTGTTGTTGTTGTTGTCGTGACGATCGGGAGACGGGACTGCTGTCGCTCCGACGAGGTTGGGCACGCACGCCGAGGAGAGGGAGGAGGATGGAGGGGAAAGAGGAGGAAGGAGGAGGAGATTAGGGTTTTTCTTTTGAGAGTTAAATATATATGAATAGTGTATATATATATATATATATATATATATATATATATATATTATA
>JANAVB010036398.1:0-64751 GCA_029216955.1 Iris pallida
GTCCGGACATGACGGGTCAACTTCTGTCCTTGTTTAGTTGGGAAGTTGGCTTGAAGGGTCGTGATGTTGTGCGAACCCCAGTAGCAAGCAGAGATCTATTTATCATATTCTTAACTCTTATCACTGGTTCTAGTTCCTCTTATCGTGCTTCCTTGTGGTACTTGCTATTAGAGGTTTAACCTCTCTGGTTTTGCATGGCCAGATTTAGAGCCAGTTCCCGAGGACTCAGCTTACTTCCACCTCCAAGATGGTCAATACTAGAGGGATGATTGTAGGATGACACGAGTGGGTTTTCTTACTTCCCTGCTCGTTTTACTACTTACTTTATGTTTTGCCGCTTGGCACCGACATGTTAGTCGGATAGTCTTGCACTTACTTTTACATAATTATAACTAAGTCAGACTACAGCTGATAACGATTATGTATACATTATTATATCATCTGGCTATATTTTGTAAAACCAGACCTCATGAACATTTTGACTGAGCGTTTGGGACGCCTTACTGCTTTAACTTACATGTTCTCTATTACAGCTTCTTGATTGAATGATTGAGACAATAGATGTTGAGTAACCCGAGTGAGACTTTCATGTAGTATGCACCCCCTCGTCTTTTAGACAACATTGTTCGTATTATACGGTATTCATTTACCCGTAATACGTAGCTGGCTGAGTCATTCTCATGCTCTCCGGCATTCCGGTTCTGGGGCGTGACAAGGTTTTAGCGGTGGCCCATGCAGGTCTGATTTCAGACTTGTGGGGTGTTTTAATTTATAGGATGTCTCAATCACACATGTTTCCCCCTTGATCTCATGATTCGTTATTCTCGACCCTAGCTTGACATTCCAGTATCCTTTGACTTCATTAATCTTTCCTGTCCGATCGTTTGATTGTTCTCTTGTCCCTTTTCTTAGGGGTACTTCGTCCGCATCTGTCAGAGTTGGACAGCAACAACAAGGGCAACATGAACATCGAGATCCTGTTGATCAGCAACAAGGGCTAGTACTACCTCAAGAGAACATCCAAGAAGAGGTGATAGTGGAACCAACAGCTGGATCGCAGTATCCGGAGGTTCCAACACTACCAACAGTTCCATCTACCCCTATGGCAGTAGACACACCAGCCCTTCTGAAAATCATAAGAGGGATGATGGCTACTTAGCAACATCAAATATTGACCCAGCAACACATGCACACTCAGCAACAAGAACAGAATGTATTGGTCAAGCAAGGATTACAGACGACTTTGGAAAGGGGAGTGAGGACTGATCCAGGGGCGTCAACCAGATTTTGTAAGTACAACTCCTGTCGTTTCGAGGGCACGGAAGATGCCATTTCAGCGGATGCATGGCTTAAGGACATTGAGGCTATTCTGACAGCAGCTAAGCTTCCGACGGAAGAACGTGTGGATCTAGTGAAGCTGTTGCTTCAGGACCTCGCACGTGATTGGTGGAAATCAGAAGAAGTGGGCATCAGACGCCTTGTTGCTTGGGACGATTTTACTGCGAGGTTCAAGACAAAGTACTATGGAGTTGTAGCACAGTTTGAACTACAAAAAAAGTTTATCAACCTTAAGCAGGCTGGCAAGACAGTGGATGCTTATGCAGCAGAGTTTTACAGACTGAGTAGGTTCGTCCAAGAGATGGTAGCAACGGAGAGCCAGAGGGCTATGAGGTTTCAGCAAGGGTCTTATCTTAAACTCTTGCAATTGATAGAGCGGCACAACTACTAGACTTTCGATGAGGTATTAACGGCAACCCGGAGGCATGAGATCACCATCCAGAGGATCACATCTAGGACTGGAGGTCAGAAGAGATCTCACAATCAGATTGAAGGAGGAGGGGGAACAGCACCCCGAGTTACAGCAACCCCTGGCATTCGCATTCCCGATGTGGCAATACGAGGGCCAGCACTACCAGCAAGGCAACAACAACAACAGAGAAAGAATGAACAACCCCCAACGGGCTGCACTTATTGTGGAAAGGCAGGGCACACTACAGAGGTGTGTCGGGCATTGAACGGACATTATTTGATATGTGGAAGTCCAGATCATCGGGTTTCCACCTGTCACATGAGTTCAAGGTCAGGAGGACCAGCGGTAGCAGTGAGACCGTTGGCACAACGTCCGTTGATGTCACAGGCTCAGATGTTTCGGCAGCAAGGAGCGCCGATGCAGCAACAACAACAAAGACCACCCCAGCATCACCATGGTAGGGGCCAACAACAGCACCAGGCTAGGCCGCAACATAGAAACCAACAATGAGGCAGAGGGCAGGCGTTCAATCTGTCCTTGGAAGAGGTATTAGCGTCGGGAGATGTTGTAGCAGGTAACATTCTCGTCGTCTCATATCCCGCAGTAGCATTGTTTGATTTAGGAGCATCCTACTCATTTATATCTGCACAATTTATGACACGACTAGGAATGGAATTCGAGGCATTGCAAGGGAGGTTGAATATACTCACTAGTAATGGGCTCGTAGGAGTTAGTAGAGTTATTCTGGCATGTAGAATTGTAGTGTACGGGCGTTCCTTACCCGCCAGGTTGATAGAATTTTCTATGCAGAATTTTAACGTTATCCTAGGCATGGACTGGCTGAAAGACGGTTGTGCCATAATAGATTGTCGTAGAGGGAGTATCTTTTAATATTCCAGGCATAGAGCGATTTACCTTTGTCAGATCAGTAGCAACTCAATAAGAAGAAGGAATAGTAGCGACAATAGAAGAAGTTCAAGTTTCGAAGATAGTTGAAGAGTTTATTGACGTGTTTCCCCAGGAACTCCCAGGTCTACCACCTATTAGAGATATTGTGTTTAGTATAGAATTGGCACCTGGAACTAAACCGATATCGGATCGAGTTTATAGAATGTCAGATTCAGAGTAGGCCAAGGTGTATCAGCACATAGAGGAACTGAAGGAGAAGAAGTTCATTCGGGTCAACGAGTCATCATGGACAACACCAGTGGTACTTATAGGGAAGAAGGATGGGTCATCAAGATTGTGCATTGACTACAGAAAGCTCAACGTGGCAACAGTAAAGAACAAGTATCCATTACCAAGGATCGACGACTTGTTTGATCAATTGAGTAGAGCAAGGGTTTTCTCCAAGTTAGATCTTCGATCAGGGTATCATCAAGTTAGAGTTCGAGAAGAGGATATTTTCAAGATAGCATTCAGGTCGAAGTACGGGCACTAGGATTCTTAGTAATGTCGTTTTGTTTGACCAATGTTCCAGCAATATTTATGGATTTGATGAACCGCATCTTTATGCCATACTTAGATCGATTTTTTGTTGTGTTTTTCGACGACATTCTCGTATACTCAGTTAGTGAAGAAGAACATGAAGATCACCTCAGAAAAGTGTTACAGGTTCTGAGAGAGAACCAGTTTTACGCCAAGCTCAGCAAGTGTGAGTTTTGGATGGATTATATTTCATTCTTGGAGAACCAGAGAGTCCATACTCGGGACGAGGGTTGACCATTTACACCAGAGAGTCCACACACGGGACGAGGGTGTCTTGCCGTGAGCTAGCCAGAGAGTCCACACTCGGGACGAGGGTTAGCGCTTAGTTCAAACCCGTGAGTCCACACTCGGGACGAGGGTTTGGTTTCTTCCATTGATCTCGTGTTTCGTTCATCCGGCAGTTCACTTATACGTAGTTGTTTTAGTGTTCGTATTCGTGTTCGTGTTCGTAGTCATTTGTCTTGTCCTTGTTCTTTCTTGTTTATTTCTTTGCGCATGATAAAACTGTTAGATAGGCATGTATATTATGTATCTTGCTATGTCCTCTGAGGACCTGATGATCTCCTCAGGTGTAGCGATTGTATGGAGTTAGCTAGTAGTTCTGGATGGCAGAGGATTTGCGGTTCTTGTAGGATTCAGGTATCGTATCATGTTTATTTTTCGCTCGTGCCTTATGTTCCTTATCATGATATACTTTTCTTGTTAGATATATTTATAGACTCATATCATTTCTTAGAGTCTAATCGGACATATATGCTAGTGGGCTGCAGACCACGACCCATAGTGTTCATTCATGTTTCGTATACTTATTGTGGATTGAGATATACATTTATTTGCCATGATTTGGCAGTATACCATAGCCTTGACAGCGTTTATGTATTCGAGTCTGGCTGGAGTCCGTTCGATACGTAGCTGGGCTTGGACACGCTTCGTATCCGAAAAACGGGTGCGGGTCGTGACAAGTTTTTTTGGTGGCCCATGCAGGTCAGAGCATATCGTACCGGTTACGTAACTGTACTGGTACGAGCCTGCGACCTTGACTAGACCTTAGAAATCTCAATCCACACTGCCTTGAAAATTCTTCTAGAAATTCTCTACGTCCTTGAAAACTCCATATTTGCTCTCGATTATACTTTCTTGCTTCCTGTGCCATTGATTCTCGTCCCTTCCTAATTCGGAGTGACGAACAATCGTGCTGTCTAGAATTCGTTAGAAATGCTTAAATTATAGTACATATTGCTTGACTATAGAGTATTTGGTTGTTTATAGATATAAGGGATTATATATGCCATATGCCTAGATATCTGTCCAGTGAAATTGTTAGCAACTAGTTAGAAGAACATAAGACTTTAGTGACCGTGTTTTGAGGAGTAGTATGACCAAAGGTGGGTAGAAGTCGTCAAGTACTCGGAGTTATAAAATGACTAGAGAAGGTCATAGAAATATTTTGAGAAATTAAAATTGAGGAGATTAAGGAAGTAGAGACTTTGATTTTTTAGGAATAATTATGAGTTAGAATTTCGAGGACGGAATTATTTTAAGGTGGGTAGATTTGTAGCCTCCCTTCCCAAAATTTTTGAAAATATTTATTTATTTATTTATTTATTTATTTGATTGAAATGGTGATTTGTAAATTTATTTTTATTAATAATTATTTAGTTAATTATTACGGTAGATGATTTTAGCCATGGTTGAGTTTTGAGGTACTACACGACTAGGAATTATGGCACGGATAGTGCAGTGGCGTGCCTTGACTAGTGTATTAGCCATGTCAGGAAAGGCCGAGCCATAGTGACGTCTTAACTAGAAAAACCAGGCCAAGCTGCGAGTTAACCCTTACCGAAGTTTCTATTTATTATTTAATTACATTATTGAGTTTTAGAGAACCAGGTTGAACTGAACCTGTCCAGATTGAACCCAAGTCAAATCCAGCCCATGTAGGCATGTAGTGTGATCGAATACGGCCTTGTAGACATGTTTGGTTAATGCAAATATTTTGTATATATTTTAGGAATTGGTAATTATATTCTAAATATTTATTATATGTACATTATAGGTATTATTGTTATTATTAAATAATGTTTTGCAAATTTTGTGCGATCTTCTAAAACCAGATAAGCAGTGTGCCTATTGAATCCATCAAAGATGACAATCAGCCTATTATTAAGTGTCATTAGGATTATTATTTATTATGTATTATTATTACTTGTTTAATTGTATTTATTATTATTATTATTATTATTATTATTATTATTATTATTATTATTATTATTATTATTATTATTATTATTATTATTATTATTATTATAGGTACACAGGTATATATGTGTAGCACTATCCTAGAAGAATACTGCTAAATTTGTATTTAAAATTTTCCGAATATATATTTATGGATATTCATGTATATTATTTGTTATTATTATATGTGTGTACGTATTTGTCTATATAAATATGTATATTATATGTGTGTACGTATATATATATTTATATTATATAAGTGTGTGTGTATAGATATAAATACATGTATTTGTGTATAAATATATGTATATAAGTACATAAGTAATTATGTATATATATGTATAATAATTAAAAAGACAAAGAAAAGGAAATATTAAAATCCCAGCCCAGGCAGCCCATGAGCCAGGCCCAGCTGAGCTCGGGCTCAAGCCAGGCCGGCCCAATAAAACCCCTCGGCCGTTTAGACATTGCGTGCATATAAAGGATGAGCAACAGCAACAAGCAATTCTAAACCGAGAAAGCACAGACCCGAACCCAGCAGGAGCCCAGCTGGGCCCAAGCTCTTTCCCAGTTCGGCCAATCCCATGGAGGCCCCGACTCCCTGTAGAAGACCCAGTCATCAGCAACTTAGCAGCAAACCCAAACCTAATGTAGCACAGGCTGGAACCCCCAACCCCGCAGGCGAATCACCCCACCCGAGCCCACAAGCAGCAGAAGTAAAAATTTTCCCCCACAGTGCACCCGACATACTACTGGATATATAAATCAATCGAACTAAACAGAGAGGAGAATCGCGTAGGAGAAACCCTAACCACCCGATACCCACGCACCTCGACGGCGCGCGCCCCTCCGCCACGCACGCGCGCGGCCACCGCGCCACCCTGGGCGCCGCCGCGCATGGCCGAGGGCGCGCGGATGCCGGCCGCGCGCGAGGAACAGTGCAAACGACAGCAGTAGCACATGGCTGTGAGAGCCCCACTTCGCGTAGAGATTTCTGTCGCCTCGATGCGCCGTTTTGCGCATCGTCTTCGCAGGTACGTCGACAATATAACCATCTTCGAAACCCTTCAAAGGGAATTCGTCGTAAACCCTTCGATCGAGCAAGAACTCGACGCGAAGTCGATCCAAAAACTGTTCGAAAACATAACAGTTTCATAGACCAACTACCCTACGTTACGGTCAATTTTCTTCCAGATCATGAACGATTTTGAAAATGTAATTGAAGGAAGTTAGGGACAACCTATAGGACAGAAAAACCTTTCTTTTACTTTTAATTAATTCATTGTATTCGTCAAACAAAATCTGTTTAAAGTTCCTAAAAAATTATGTTTTCAGAAATCTAGAAATCACTCCACACGACGTGCGTCCCGCCAATCTGGACGACGTGGTCGCGAACCGAAGGCATCGAAAGCTGCGTAACAGCTTCGTGGTCGTGTGGGCTTTGGTGGAATTCAAATTGGTCGCGTGAACGCGACGAATTTGATGCGTATCCGTCGAAATTCACCGTATCGTGCACTTTGCAAATTCTCCAATTACTTTGTGCACGCTCGTCAGATCGAGACGAAACTTGCGCCTACAGAACCGTATCATTTTTCTGGTCCTGTATGCCAAGTTTGGTCCAATTCTGAGGCAGTTGAATCGAACGTCGTTTTGCGGGCCCCACGGTCCCACTCAACGGGCGATTTTGTGCACGGCCCGCCGGAATCCAACTCTGGACATACGGTTGGGTTCGTATCGAAAAACCGGATCCGTAGACATGTAGTTTGACGATTTTAGAGACCATTGACCCTGGCACGCTTTTCGGTGCAAAGCGGGTCCAACGGCGGACATCGTTTTTGTCCAAAATTACCGTTTTTTTCCTGTATCCAGAATTGGACTTAAGGACAGGCAATCCTAGCTAATTTGACTATTTTGAGACTGGTGGTAATGTTTATTTCAGCTTTCGGAGACAGTTGTGATGACTTGGACGTTATGGTGTACCAGTTGACGGTATTTATTGATTCTTTGCGCTGCCACCAGGCAAGTATACCTTGCCTTCCTCTACAGTTTTACTTACATGCATTTTCTTTCGTTTTTCAGTTATTTGATTGTTTATGGACATGTGCTTTTCGTATTATTTTATATGGAGTTGTTTTTATTGTTTATAGCCATGTTCATGTTTTGGCCTTGTGTTTCATCTTTGGAGTTTCTCGTCAGTACCTCGCTTGATTTGTGTCATAGAACGGTTGCGTGTAGTGAACTGCCATAGCCTTGATTATCGTTGTACACAACCAGAGAGTCCACACTCGGGACGAGGGTTGTTTGGTGCACCAGAGAGTCCACACTCGGGACGAGGGTGTTTGTCATGATCAAATGGCACCAGAGAGTCCACACTCGGGACGAGGGTTGACCATTTACACCAGAGAGTCCACACACGGGACGAGGGTGTCTTGCCGTGAGCTAGCCAGAGAGTCCACACTCGGGACGAGGGTTAGCGCTTAGTTCAAACCCGTGAGTCCACACTCGGGACGAGGGTTTGGTTTCTTCCATTGATCTCGTATTTCGTTCATCCGGCAGTTCATTTATACGTAGTTGTTTTAGTGTTCGTATTCGTGTTCGTGTTTGTGTTCGTAGTCATTTGTCTTGTCCTTGTTCTTTCTTGTTTATTTCCTTATGCATGATAAAATTGTTAGATAGGCATGTATATTATGTATCTTGCTATGTCCTCTGAGGACCTGATGATCTCCTCAGGTGTAGCGATTGTATGGAGTTAGCTAGTAGTTCTGGATGGCAGAGGATTTGCGGTTCTTGCAGGATTCAGGTATCGTATCATGTTTATTTTTCGCTCGTGCCTTATGTTCCTTATCATGATATACTTTTCTTGTTAGTTATATTTATAGACTCATATCATTTCTTAGAGTCTAATCGGACATATATGCTAGTGAGCTGCAGACCACGACCCATAGTGTTTATTCATGTTTCGTATACTTATTGTGGATTGAGATATAGATTTGTTTGCCATGATTTGGCAGTATACCATAGCCTTGACAGCGTTTATGTATTCGAGTCGGGCTGGAGTCCGTTCGATACGTAGCTGGGCTTGGACACGCTTCGTATCCGAAAAACGGGTGCGGGTCGTGACACAAGTGAAGGCAGAACAACAGAGGTCAGCTGGATTATTACAACCGCTTCCTATCCCGGAACATATCACAATGGACTTTGTGACCGGTTTACCGAGATCACCTAGTGGTAAGGATGCTATTTGGGTGGCAGTAGATCGGCTTACAAAGGTGGCACATTTTTTTCTTTTAGAGTAGGGCAATCTACAGAAAAGTTGGCAGAGTAGTATATGCAGCAGATAGTCAAACAGCATGGGGTCCCTGTCAGTATTGTGTCAGATAGAGATACCCATTTTATATCATATTTCTGGAAGAGTTTACACCATAGCCTGGGTACCAAGTTAAGATTTAGTACGACTTACCACCCAAAGACGGACGGACAATCAGAAAGAACAATTCAGACTTTAGAAGATATGTTACGAGCTTGCACCCTAGATTTTGGAGGATCTTGGGAGAGTCACGTACACTTAGTCAAATTTTCGTATAACAACAATTATCAAACTAGTATCCAGATGGCGCCATTCGAAGCACTATATGGCAAGAAGTGCAGATCGCCACTTGCATAGGATGATATCGGGGAAAGGAAGATGTTAGGCCCAGAAATGATTGTTCAGACGGTTGAAGTGGTTAAGGGGATTAGAGAGCGACTTCGAGTTGTGCAAGATCGGCATCGTCATTGGGCAGACCAGCATCGTAGGCTGCTAGAGTTTTTGTTGGGGACCACGTGTTCTTGCGGATCTCACCTACTCGTGGAGTCATTAGATTTGGCGTTCGCGGGAAGTTGAGTCCACGATACGTTGGCCCATTTGCTATCCTTGATAGGGTAGGCGATATTGCTTATTGTTTATCCCTTCCACCTTCGTTAGGAGAGGTGTATGATATATTTCATGTATCTCAGTTGCGTAGGTATGTATCGAACCCAAGCCATATCCTCGATCATTCTGAGCTAGTTGTTACCAACATATCTTACGAGGAGCAGCCTGTGTCCATTTTGGACCGAAGGGAGAAGATACTCAAGAACCGAACAATTAGCCTTGTCCGTGTTGCTTGGGATCATCACTCCTTAGGAGAGTCAACGTGGAAACGTTAGGATGATATCCAATCATGGTATCCGCACCTATTTGACTCACAAGGTATATTTCTTTTCGTGTACCTTGATTATCTTGACTCCTCATGTTTATCACCCTATGAGTAGAATTGCTTGATGTCGTAGATTGATAAATATAGATATATTACTTGCTATTGACATTTTAAGATGACTGCTTGCTTAAATTGCTTGTACTTAGATTAGTTTAGCTCTGATTTTTCTATCATGCTTGGATTTGAAATTCCGAGGACAAAATTTTCCTAAGGAGGGTAGAGATATCACTCATCGTTCCCAGGATACGTATTTTAATACATGTACTGCTTGAATGTATTTATTTAATATGTATCATGCATTTGTTCTGTATTTAATTCCTTTAATTTATTCTGTAATTTCATGCTAGTTAATTTTCTATATTTTTATTTTTTGCTTTTGCTTCAGCACTTGGTTTAGCTGGGTTCCTCATGATAAGGGGTGGATGGCCTAGATCTTGTAGGAAGGAATGGGCGATGGAGATTTGGACTTGGCTTGATATTTATCCCCCTTTACTTTTCTCTCTCTTAATTACTCTCATTTACTTCTTCTTCATCCTCTATTACTCTCCCACCAACCTGGAAAGCTTAGGCAAGTACAACTTGCTCATTGATGAATCTCAAGTATTATTGTTCCATTCTCTTCCTTACTTGATTTCAAGTCTCATTAGAACTTGGAGTTTTGGTTTCCATGGGTGTATGTTTGTAGATCTAAGTTTATGTTACTTTCGATTTTTCTTTGTTTTGACCTATCAAATTTCTTTGTTTTCAAAATCTAGTTGTTCTATGTTATAGAGAATTTTATTCTACCCTATTTTGACCTACGGAAGTTCATATTTGGGCTTGGATTGTTAGGTTGGAAAGTCTGGGACCCCCAACTCCCCAGGTTCTTCTTCTCAGAAAAGTTGGAGAAGAAGAACAGTGTTGGTCGCATAGGCATTCCAGTTTTCATACGGCTCCTCATTAACCGTATAGGCATTCCGGTCATCATGCGGCTCCTCATTAGCCACATAGGCATTCTAGTCTTCATGCGGCTCCTCATTAGCCGCATAGGCATTCCAATCTTCATGCGGCTCCTCATTAGCTGTATAGGCGCATTCCAGTCTTCATGTGGCTTCGTTTTGGCCGCATAGGCATCCAGTCTTCTTACGGCTCCTTTTTGGCCGCATAGGCATCCAGTATTCATGACTTCCCCTGGCCGCATGCTGCATGGCCGTTTGGCTCTTGCCGCATGGCCCCCGTCCCCCTACCCGCATGGCTTTAATTTGACCCTGCCGTATAGATGGGCATCCATCTACTGCCGCATGGGATCCTGACTTACTCTGGCCGCATGGGATCCTGACTTACTCTGGCCGCATAGATGGGTATCCATCTACTGTCGCCTTTGGACTGTTTCTTGTTTCAAATTGACATTGATTTTACCTTGACCAATGATCGATCATGCGTTCCTAGTTAGAACTAAGAGACTGGCTAGTCGTCTTATTGAATTGAATGAGACACGTTCATGTATGAATCATGAACCATTGCGATCGACTAGCCGATCCGAACATTGGCATATGGACACATATTGACTTCCATTTTTCTGTAAAAGCAGCATGTGTATCTTACAGTCAAGGCATGATTATTTTATGGCTAGGTTTGATTGTTGTATTACGCTATGTAAGACCTACAACCTAACCGTACGGAAATCGTTGTAGAGTTGTGCATATCGTACTCTGTACGAAAGTACTCATTCTGAATGACCATGATCTACGACATGAGATTTCAATCAACATAGGGACTATTAAGCTAAATAAAATAACGATTGCATGGAGAGAATGGATTCCCGAGTTCTTACATGCTGGTTGGTTCCCCGACATGGTTCCCACAGATACTGCAAATCTGCCACACGGGCAGGGAGTGGTATCTGCTTATACTGTTATATATATTGATGACCGGCGTCCCGCTGGGACTCGTCTAATTCATGATTGGCGCAATTAATTATTTGATAGACTAGCCTTGCTTGTACATAGTAAGAACTGAGGAATCTCTTATTGCGTGTTTCCAAGACAACTTGGAACTTACAGTTAGCATGCCGTGGTAGTTGTATTGCCGTTTAAATTGATTTATTGTGTAATGTACCTACTATGTTAACTACTGAGATGAGCAGAATGTCAGGACATGACGGGTTAACTTTTGTCCTTATTTGGTTGGAAAGTTGGCTTGAAGTGTTGTGATGTTGTGCGAACCCCAGTAGCAAGCAGAGATCTATTTATCATATTCTTAACTCTTATCACTGGTTCTAGTTCCTCTTATCGTGCTTCCTTGCGGTACTTGCTATTAGAGGTCTAACCTCTCTGGTTTTGCATGGCCAGATTTAGAGCCAGTTCCCGAGGACTCAGCTTACTTCCACCTCCAAGATGGTCAATACTAGAGGGATGATTGCAAGAGGACACGAGTGGTTTTCTTACTTTTCTGCTCGTTTTACTACTTATTTTATGTTTTGCCGCTTGGCACCGACATGTTAGTCAGATAGTCTTGTACTTACTTTTACATAATTGTAACTAAGTCAGACTGCAGCTGATAACGATTGTGTATACCTTGTTATATCATTTGGCTATATTTTATAAAGCCAGACATCAAGAACATTTTAAGTGATCGTTTGGGACACCTTACTGCTTTATCTTACATGTTCTCTATTACTGCTTCTTGATTGAATGATTGAGATAATAGATGTTGAGTAACCCAAGCGAGACTTTCATGCAGTATGTGTAGGATCGTTGAGCACCTCTAGAGGGGGGGTGAATAGAGTGCGTGTGTGCAGCGGAAATATAATCACCAATTAAAAAATTAAACTATGGCAGATATGTAAGAGACAGTAAATAAAGATAGGAGAATCAAACTCAGTGACACAGCGATGTATACTGGTATCCCTCTGAGAGGACTAATCCAGTCTCGAGTACTCTTGCTCGATGTTAATCCACTATGGCACAAGATTTAACTGAGAGCTTGCAATCTCTTACAACACCGTGCTTGGTGACAAGCGCACGACCGGCTTCACAACACCGTGCTTGGAGGCGAGCGCACGACCGGCTCCACAACAGAAAAGTTGTTGAAACTTGAACGACCTCTTACAACTCTTGAGTAACCAAAAGACTCTAAATCAACTCTGATAGTACTGGCTTTTGGCTAAGAGATGTGTAGGTGAGATTTGAAAATCTTAGATCGTTTAGAAAACACTTGAATAGTAGAGAAGAGAAGATGAAGAATGAATTGATGATTTGAAGTGAAAAGTTCTTCTCTATTTATAGGTGTTTTCACCAACCGAACTCGGGCAGAACTCGGGCAGAGTTCGGGTGCAAATATCTCGCAAAATAGACGTTGCTCGCAGATTTGGAGGCAACTGAAGTTTGAATACAAACTGACCGAACTCGGTCAGAGTTCGGACCGAACTCGGGCCGAACTCGGCTGGGAGTTCTGTCAGGAGATATTTTGAAATTCTTTTGTAAAAACAGTTTTCAAACTGGTTTTTGGTTATTTGTAAAATCATTTGAAAAGAATATTTTTGAAATATGTTTTTGAAATATTTGTAACCGAAAATAGGAAAGGGAAAAAATAGGATTCTAGAAAGAAGGACAATTTTAACCCTAAGCCAGTATTACCATAATTGATTTTACAAAGTAATTCCTAGACTCAATAAAATGTAAAATACAGAATAAAAGTAGAAAAGAGTCTTCAGAAGATTTTGATGACTTTGACGCTTTGATTTATGCAGTACATCGTCCGTTGAATATGATTTCATGCATCCTGAAATAGTTAGCAGCATTTTCTATATTTTGTGTATTGACTAAAGTATATGTTGATTATCGAAATCGGGTGTGACCGTGGAATGGGCCAACAATCTCTCCCATTTTGATAATTGACAAACTTGAGTCTATACCAAAATATATTTATATCAAATAGAACAAAATAACAAAAATACCTGAAAAATTGAATTGTTTTTGTTTTGAATATGCGTTTGGTATACTCTTTTTCTCCCCCTTTGTCAAGTAGTAAAATGAATAGGCTCCCCCGTAAATCATGAAGCCAACAATAAAAAAAGTGAAGTAAAAAGAAGTAATCACAGCATAAACAACTGGAATAAAATGAACTATAATAAACTGAAATATCACAAAGGTTCCACTAATAATCCAAAAAAAAGTACATCTGATAAAGTCTAACTGAAACAGTTTAGACATGAAATAAAAGAAAACTACTACATAAACTGCATCAACTAATCAAAACTAAATCCACTATCCCATGGCTGAATCCATATCACAACGCTGGGTCGTCCGCACCGGGAGGATCATGAGGGAAATATGCAGTGGTCGGGTCGAAGTACTGAAAAGTGACCTCATCAGTAAAACGAGGACCAGGGAAAGCCGGGTGTGGAAGGATAGTGAGTGGACGGACTGGATCCTGAACCAGGCTGTAGTGGAGATCGGCAATACTGTTTCTCAGCACCTAGGCCTGAGAAATATGCCGGAACTCGGAGTCCTGATAACGTTGCGTGGAAACGGCAACGAAATCATCAAACCGCTGGTAGAATGCCTGATCAAGTCCTGGGGCAGGGGCCGGAGCAGGATGAGCATCAGCTGGAGGGGCCTCAGCATCAGCAGCTGGGACAGCAGGAGCAGCACCAGGAGGTTGAGGAAACCGACGAGAGCGGGTCAACTCAACAGGTGGAGAAGAAATGGCACACGTTTCAAGATCAATCTCAAAACGTCGAAATATACTAGCAAGGTGCATAGGAAAGACTAAGTTCCTACCTGCATTCTTGCAGCTGAGCATCCAAGACATCATGGTTTTTGGAACGGAGAAAGGAATTCCAAAATGAATATGATAAAGAGCAGAAAGTTCCAAAAATGTAACCTCATCGGTAGAGCCTTTCTTCGGAAGAAGGGCCGAGAAAATCATACGATGAAGCTCGTAAAAGGTTTGGTTTAGATGTCTAGAAAAGATTCTCCGGGGAGGAGGAGTAGGGTGACAAATCAATTCCCTAAAGGAAGCTAAAGTGACATCGGCAGGGAATTGAACATGGTGGATGTCAACAAGTGCATCACCAAGATCAGGAATGTGAAAATATTCACTGATATCGGTGGCGCTAAATTCTAATTCCTGTCCAGCAATACAGGAATAGAAATTTCCGTTTTGTTTTACTTGCAAATTGCAGTAAAACATACGGACTGCATTGTCGTAAATGCTATCTTGGACCTCGAAAAAGTCACGGAATCCAAGTTGATCAAAAACAGGAGCATATTCAAAGAAAGTTGTAAAATTGACGAAGGCTCCAGCACAAATACGACGAAGAGAGAAAGAATCAAACCAGAGATCGGAGAAGTCTTTGTCGGGAAACAAAGTGCTATCATATTCCTCGGGATATCTAGGTTTGGCTGGACTGAAGAGACTTGCCGGAGTGTAGTCGGATGAGGAGGAAGCACCTTGAGAAGAATTTTTTCGTTGACGTTTCGGAGCCATGAGGAAGAAGATCGCCCACTTGAACTTGTCGATTCCTTGCAAAGAAGGAGGAGGAAGGATTTCTAGTAGGAGATGGAAGTATTCCACGTTTTGGTGTGGAGAAAAAGTGGAAGAAAGGATGAAATAAATAGGTGCTAGGGCCGGCTGTTCGGTTCTGGAACCATCACAGCGCCAACCGAACTCGGTCCGAATTCGGTCCGAACTCGGTCAGAGTTCGGGCCGAGTTCGGCCACTTGCATTCCCGAGACAGTCAAAGCAGTCAGGTAAATAAAGACTGTAAAAAGTAACATTTGACTGGTTTATTAAATAACTGCTATTATTTTCGGGTTAACTATAGGGGTTGTCCCAGCTAACGGTGGTTCACCGGGAAACTCTTAAGTACCGCTTCGCTTCGACCGTAGCCGTGGTGACAGACATACCCTTTGTAAGTTTGTCCCCAAAAATAATTTTCATTAAATAATAAATTGTCAAGTTATAAATGCAGTTTTAATTACCATATGTTTTAAGAATCCGAGAATTCAAGAATGCCGAGCTCACGCCTCAAGATGTTAAAACGGTCTTCAGCCAATGGTTTAGTGAAAATATCAGCTAGTTGATGTTCAGTATCAATAAATTCTAAGCAAATATCCCCGTGTTGTTGATGATCACGTAAAAAATGATGTCTAACTTCTATGTGCTTTGTGCGTGAATGACAGATAGGGTTCTTAGTCAAATTAATTGTACTAGTGTTATCACAATAAATAGGAACATTTGTATAGTGCAGATTGTAGTCCTCTAAGGTTTGCTTCATCCACAAAATTTGAGCACAACAACGTCCTGCGGCGATATACTCAGCCTCAGTTGTTGATAATGCTACTGAATTTTGTTTCTTGCTAAACCAAGAGACTAAGGCCTTTCCTAAGAAATGACATGTGCCACTGGTACTTTTACGGTCCACTTTGCATCCAGCAAAATCTGCATCCGAGTAACCTATACGGTCAAAGGATTTGGTTTTGGGATACCATAAGCCAACTGTAGAAGTTCCTTTAAGGTATCGGAAGATACGCTTAACGGCACTAAGATGTGATTCCTTAGGGTTTGCCTGATATCGTGCACATATGCAAACACTAAACATAATATCAGGGCGACTAGCAGTTAAATATAATAAACTACCAATCATACCTCGATACTTATGCTGATCAACAGGTTTGCCACTTTCATCAGCATCAAGCTTTGTAGATGTAGCCATAGGAGTCCCAATTGGCTTTACATTCTCGAAGTCGTACTTCTTCAGTATGTCCTTCGTGTACTTGGCTTGGTTGATGAATGTTCCGTTCGAGTGTTGTTTGATTTGCAATCCTAGGAAGAAGTTCAGCTCTCCCATTATGCTCATCTCAAATTCACTCTGCATACACTTGGCAAATTTTTGACAGAGTTGTTCATTAGTAGAACCAAAGATAATGTCATCTACATAAATTTGCACTAGAAGTATATCATTATTCATGGATTTAATAAAAAGAGTAGTATCAATCTTGCCTTTTGAAAAACCATTTTCAAGTAAGAAGGCGCTTAGGCGTTCATACCAAGCACGAGGTGCTTGTTTGAGTCCATAAAGTGCTTTCTTAAGCTTGAAAACATGATCAGGTTTTTGAAAATCTTCAAAACCAGGGGGTTGTTTCACAAAAACCTCTTCTTTCAAATAACTATTTAAAAATGCGCTTTTCACGTCCATTTGAAAAAGTTTGAAATCATTAAAACAAGCAAAAGCGCAAAACATGCGGATGGCTTCTAGTCTAGCAACAGGAGCATAGGTCTCATCATAATCAATTCCTTCTTCTTGATTATAACCTTGTGCAACTAGACGTGCTTTGTTGCGTAGAACTTGTCCATCTTCACTAAGTTTATTTCGGAACACCCATTTGGTACCAATTATCGATTGACCAATAGGTTTAGGAACAAGTTCCCAAACTTGGTTTCTCTCAAATTGATTAAGTTCCTCTTGCATGGCAGAAATCCAAAATTCATCAGAAAAAGCCTCATCAACATTCTTAGGTTCTATTTGTGAAATAAATGCTACATTAGCTGCTACTTCAGAATCTCTAAGAGATGAACGAGTACTTACACCTTTGGATACATCACCTATTATGAGAGTTTCTGGATGATCTGGTTTGAATCTCAATGATTCGAATCTTTGGGCCATACCTTTCACAAGGCTCTTCTCAGTTCCTGCATCTTCGGAACTTTTATCAGTTCTTGCCTCTTTGGTAGGATCTTTCTCAGAACTCTTCTTTGTCTTTGTAGGTGCATCTTCATCATCACTGTCGCTAGATCTATGACTATTCAACTCATCAAAGGTAACATTAATACTTTCTTCAACAATCAAAGATCTTTTATTAAAAATTCTATATCCCTTACTCTTAGCAGCATATTCGAGAAATATCCCGTCATCTGCTTTGGAGTCGAACTTACCCAAGTTATCCTTGGTGTTCAGGATGAAACAGCGACAACCAAAAACTTTAAAATAAGAAATGTTTGGAATTCTTCCAAACCAAAGCTCATATGGTATTTTCTTCGAGATAGGTCGAATTAACACCCTGTTTAAAATATGACAGGCTGTACTAACAGCTTCTGTCCAAAAATATTTAGGAAGATTATGCTGATTAAGCATGACTCTAGCCATTTCGCTTAGAGTACGGTTCTTCCGCTCCACAACACCATTCTGTTGGGGAGTTCTAGGACAAGAAAATTCGTGGTAATATCCACTATCATCACAAAACTTTTTGAAATCAGAATTTTCGAATTCGCCACCATGATCACTTCAGATACGAGTAATCATGAAGCCTTTTTCGTTTTGTACCTTTTTACAAAATATCTGAAATTCAAAAATAGCATCACTTTTGTTTGATAAAAAGTAAACCCATGTAAAACGAGAGAAATCATCAACAATGACAAAAGCATAGAGTTTACCGCCAAGACTAGCGACTCTACTTGGACCAAATAAATCCATATGAATCAACTGCAAAGGTCTCGAAGTACTTACAGCGTTGATGGATTTAAAAGAAGATCTATGTACTTTGTTCTTTTCACAGTCAGCACATACCATGTCTCTCTTGAATGGAATTTCTGGGAGTCCTTTTACCAGCTTCTTTGTGTTCAGACGTGAGATAGTATCCATGTTTGCATGTCCTAGTCTCATGTGCCATAGCCAGCTTTCATCTTGATTGGCTACTAGGCACCTTCCTGCATTATTAGTATTCTCCAAAAAGAAAACATAAATATTGTCTTCTCTAATCCCTTTATATACGGGATCACCAGATGACATATCATATATGGTACATTTATCTTTCACAAAATTGATACCATAACCATTATCTGCCAAATGACTTATGCTCAATAGGTTATGTTTCAATTCAGTTACTAGACAAACATCCTTTATTATTGGGTAAGGAGAAATACCTACAGTACCATTACCTATAATATTACCTCTCAAGTTATTTTCGAAGGAGACGTATCCTTCTTTCTTCATCGATAGCGTAGCGAATAAAGATGCATCACCAGTCATGTGTCACGAACATCCGCTATCGAGGATCCATTTGCTTCTAGCATGAGAGGGTTGAGGGTCCACCTACAAAACAAGTAGATGAATCATTTGGTACCCATTTTCTGAAGGGTCCATGCTGATTAGCTTTAGGTCTCCAGACTAAAGTATGATTATCAACAAGCTTTCTTGCAAGACAATACTGTGATATGTGTCCGTGTGTACCACAATAAGTGCAAGTCAGTTTAGAACCAGATGTGGTTGAAACTGTGTTCACATGCTTGTTTGGTTTCTTGGAGAACCTATAAGTGAAAGCATGATGATACTCGTGTTTCTTCTGTGCTTTCTTGTTTTTAGTCCTCTTAGGTGTATGCTTTGCATTATGACTAAAATTAGGCTGTGTCACAGGCATTTCCTGTTTGTCTAACTTGATTTCTAACTTTTTAGAAATCGCAATAGACTCTTCATATTTAGCAGTCATAACTGAGAGTCTTTGTTCTGTTACTAAGTGCATCCTCTTCTCTGTGTCATACAGTTTTTGTATCTTACCATAATCTCTTTCTTTCTTTTGAATAGTGAGGATAGCCTCATGATAGTCTACCTTGAGTTTGGCTATCTCTTCCGTGTTACCGGTAGTAGACGTCTCTTTAATATCTTGAATAAGATTGGACAGTCTAGCTAACTCGGTTGTGTATGCCTTAATCTCTTTTCGAGATTGCTTATACTTGTCAAGCACATTTTTGTGTTCTTCAAGTAAATCGCTAAAGGCATTTTCTAACTCATCGAAAGTAAATTCATCATATAGAGGGTTTGAAGATACCTTGTCAAATGCCATAAGACAGACATTTGTATTTCCGCAGGGTCTATCCTCTTCTTCAGAATCACTGGCGTCGCTTTCATGCCAGATACTTGTGTTGGCATACTTTCGACCAGTTGTAGCTTTTCTGCTTGATCTTGATCTGTCATATGGACTGCTCTTCTTGGTAGCTGGACAGTCCTTCTTCATGTGCCCTGACTTCTTACATCCAAAGCATATGGTTTCATCTTCATTGCTTTCTTGGACGTCTTTCTTCTTTCTGCTTGTAAACTTTAGGTACTTTCTGAAGTTCTTCACAAGTAGGGCTTGTTCATCACCACTTGAGGATTCTTCATCGGAATCATTGTATGTCGGCTTTCTTGCATGAGCTTTGAAGGTAATAGTTTTCTCCTTTGGTGTTGCTTCTTCAAAATCTTGCAAGTCGAGTTCATGGGTCATGAGCTTGCCCATCAAAGTTTCCAACGACATTGTGGTAAGGTCGTTTCCTTCAATAATTGCTGTGGCCTTTGGATTCCAATTCTTTGTTAGAGCCCGCAGCACCTTTCTAATCTTCTCGTGATTGCTGTAATCTTTACCAAGAGATTGCAGAGGATTAGTTATATCAAGGAAACGAGTAAACATCTGTGTAATTGATTCACCGGGTTTCATCTTAAAAGATTCATATTCCTGAGTCAGTCTACTAATTTTGGATTCTTTCACTTGGGAAGTCCCTTCATGGGTTACCTCTAGAAGTTTCCAAATTTCGTGAGACGTCTTGCAGGTTGAAACTCTGTTGAACTCGGTTTTGTCAATTGCACAGAATAGTGCATTGATGGCTCGAGCATCAAGACTAGCCTTTGCTCTTTCAACATCGGTGTACTTGTCATGCGGCTTTTCCATAAGAATACCTTCAACCACTGTAGGTGGTGGTTTCTTATACCCATCAATGACTATTGACCAAAGATCAAAATCTAGAGACTTAAGAAAGAAAGTCATACGTGTTTTCCAGTAAGTGTAATTTGTTCCATCAAATAGGGGAGGTCTATTTGTGGATTGCCCTTCACCGTTGAATATAGATTTCACGGCTGCCATATATATACTCTCTAGGGTATGTTATATAAGAATATAACCTACTCTGATACCAATTGTAGGATCGTTGAGCACCTCTAGAGGGGGGGTGAATAGAGTGCGTGTGTGCAGCGGAAATATAATCACCAATTAAAAAATTAAACTATGGCAGATATGTAAGAGACAGTAAATAAAGATAGGAGAATCAAACTCAGTGACACAGCGATGTATACTGGTATTCCTCTGAGAGGACTAATCCAGTCTCGAGTACTCTTGCTCGATGTTAATCCACTATGGCACAAGCTTTAACTGAGAGCTTGCAATCTCTTACAACACCGTGCTTGGTGACAAGCGCACGACCGGCTTCACAACACCGTGCTTGGAGGCGAGCGCACGACCGGCTCCACAACAGAAAAGTTGTTGAAACTTGAACGACCTCTTACAACTCTTGAGTAACCAAAAGACTCTAAATCAACTCTGATAGTACTGGCTTTTGGCTAAGAGATGTGTAGGTGAGATTTGAAAATCTTAGATCGTTTAGAAAACACTTGAATAGTAGAGAAGAGAAGATGAAGAATGAATTGATGATTTGAAGTGAAAAGTTCTTCTCTATTTATAGGTGTTTTCACCAACCGAACTCGGGCAGAACTCGGGCAGAGTTCGGGTGCAAATATCTCGCAAAATAGACGTTGCTCGTAGATTTGGAGGCAACTGAAGTTTGAATACAAACTGACCGAACTCGGTCAGAGTTCGGACCGAACTCGGGCCGAACTCGGCTGGGAGTTCTGTCAGGAGATATTTTGAAATTCTTTTGTAAAAACAGTTTTCAAACTGGTTTTTGGTTATTTGTAAAATCATTTGAAAAGAATATTTTCGAAATATGTTTTTGAAATATTTGTAACCGAAAATAGGAAAGGGAAAAAATAGGATTCTAGAAAGAAGGACAATTTTAACCCTAAGCCAGTATTACCATAATTGATTTTACAAAGTAATTCCTAGACTCAATAAAATGTAAAATACAGAATAAAAGTAGAAAAGAGTCTTCAGAAGATTTTGATGACTTTGACGCTTTGATTTATGCAGTACATCGTCCGTTGAATATGATTTCATGCATCCTGAAATAGTTAGCAGCATTTTCTATATTTTGTGTATTGACTAAAGTATATGTTGATTATCGAAATCGGGTGTGACCGTGGAATGGGCCAACAGTATGCACCCCCTCGTCTTTTAGACAGCATTGATCGTATTATACGATATTCATCTACCCGTAATATGTAGCTGGCTGAGTCATTCCCCCGCTCTTCGGTATTCTGGTTCTGGGGCGTGACAAAAAGTGTGCCTATATTGTGGTACCGAGGGACACCAGTTGAGGGATTGTCCTTCGAACCATCGTCATGCAGCTCAGGGAGCAAGTGCAGCCCAGAGAGCACAGGCTAGGCCACATGTGGCACTGCATCACTCCCCGCACCAGCAGCGAGATATATCCCGTCAGGACAGGACTTTTGCGATGGCGGTCGAGGTGACCCACACTGCAAGTGATGGACTAGCAGGTTAGGTCTTGTTCTTTCCTTCTTCCTATTTCATTCCATCCATTGATTGCTTGATTGATTTCTTAGTACCTTTAGCTTGCATATGTAATGTTCATGCTAGATTAATAGAAAATTCCAATGGAGATTGCAATAACATGACTCTGTAGAGGCTAAAACCATGCATGCTTGTTTCTATTCCATAGAATTACATGTTGTATAACTTTGGATAGAACTTTGTAGACTTTGATTGTTGTGAGCTTGACCTAGAGAAGAGTACAACCATTTTAAATTTCGAGGACAAAATTTTTTCTAAGGGGACTAGGATTGTAACCACTAGTTTTCCAAATTAAGGGTAAATATTTCATTTTATAAACTATATATATTGTGAATATTAATAATGAACATTGTGTATCTCTTTGGATTATTTGAGATTTGTTAGTCGGGTTAGAGGCTAGTCTAGATTTTGACTTGTGTTAGTGACCCGGTTAGCTTAGACACTAGCCCGGAGACCAATAATTAGCAAGGCTTGACCCACAAACCAACTTCTTAGACTAGTGTAATTAGGCTAACTAGTCATGACCATTTAGTTTACTAAGAGATTAGGACTTTGTCCAAATTGACCCCTAACCCATGCATTTCAATTATTTAGCCTAAATAACAACTTAGAGGGCTTTTTAGACATTCTAATTAATTTTCTAACCTAGAATTTGTGGCCGGCCAAGAGAGGCCTATTCTATACACTTCATTCATTACACTCCATTGATATTAGCCTCCATCTTCTATTTCAATAGCTCTTTCCAAAAAGATAGCTTGCACCATTGATTTCTCTCCCAATCTCACTCTTTTCTCCACCATTTATCATAATATCTCAAGAAGAAGGTGTCTACAAGGAGTGTGGATCTAGGAGCAAGGAGGAGAGTCTATTTGTAAAGAATTTTTGTGTCGGGTTCGTGTCCATTGGATTGTTCATTGGGAAACAACTCCCAATAGGTATAACTCTTTCTAAACTTGTCATTTCAATCCACATTTTGATATTGAGCCCTTATGAACTCACCCATGTATAGGGATAACCCTTAGGAATGGTTTAGAGGCTCTTTTGAGTCCACATTTGAGAGTTTGGGTTGGTTTTGTGCCACTCTTGGAAGAAATCCGAGAGTGACACCAAGTGTTGGTAGCAATGCCCCATAGGCTAGTTTGAGTCTTATTTTCAGTTTTGATGTTATAATTGGATAGGTTATACAATTGTTAGGCTCTCTAGTTGATTTCCTAAGGATTGTCTATATATACACCCAAAAAAAAAAAAAAAAAAAAAAAAAAAAAAATATATATATATATATATATATATATATATATATATATATATATATATATATATATATATATATATATATATTAGAGAGTACTCTATTGAGTATCATATATATGCTTATTTTGGTACCACATATGGTGAGTGTGATAGGGGGAACTCATGTAAACATGAGAGTGTTCCTTGCTGGTTGCTAAGTGCAGCAGCAGCAGCAAAGGGGCTAATGCCCTGCAGGCAAGCAAGCTACAATAGCATCATTTACAAATGCCACAACTGCAGCTGCATGCCTTGCTGCACAGGCAGCAAGGGTTGCCTTTTGGTCATGTTTTGGGTTGTTTGGAGGTATTAGAGAGTTGAGCATGTAAGTATATGCTATATGTGTTTATACTTTTCTGTAAAACAGTAAGGGCAGGATGAATCAATCATGATTTTGGGGTTTAGTTCACTATTGTAGTGAGCTTGAGTATTGGCCATTAGGCTTGGCATTTTGGGACCAGTACTGCATTTTAGGCAATGGCTAAATCTAGGAAGATAGGTATATACTTGGTGCCATATATGGCTAGATGCTTGTATGTTAGATAATTATATTTGTTGTATGTAACTACTATGAGGGGAGAGATTTAGGTTCAGACCAAGGAGAAGTGAAGGGGATTGTCTCCTCTCAACTTTTAGTATGATTAGAAGAATGAATTGAGGGTAAGACATCTGATACCTTGATTTGGATACTTAGTGTAGGAGTCCCTAAACACCAGGACATTTAAGAGTTAAACACATAGAGGATGGAAGAAATGGGTATGTACTGTAACAGATATAAGATGGGGTATCAATACCCCTTTAAGGGACTATTAGTTACTGTGAAATGTGTGTCAGGCCTATGTGTGTCCATGGTGTCAGGCAACATGGTTCTAGTGTAGGACATGTAGGTGTTAGCCTAGTGGAGTGTATTTTTGTAGGGGCACTCATGTGTCCATGAGTGTGTCTTCCTGTGAGTAAGGGTAGTTTGGAGGCCTCATGTGTGATTGTAACCTGATACACTCAAGTTTCAATAAGGGTATTTGTACAGTAGGAAACAAGAGTAGCATTTTGGGCTAGAGAAGGGAAGTAGGGTCTGATGTGAGGGAGATTAGGAGTAGTATCAGTTGCAACAAATAGAGATGGGATGTATATAAATTAGTCGAGGGTTATAGGGGTTAAAGCCAGGAATTAAGTGGTATGTATGTATATATGCATTTGGGGCTATATGTGTGGTATGGGGGTCACATCGTGACAGAGAAGAGGAAGTGGCCTGTGTGGCCTGTGTGCCACACTGGTCAGTGGGAGTGTAGACATGACTGACTGCAAAAGTCATTAGTTGTACAAGTTAGGATACATGTAACATAAGAAGGGGAAATCCAGTTCAGGTAGGGGAATACATCAAAGCCACAACTGAGATAAGGGGTTTCAGTCGAGTGGGGATTTGGAGCATCAGAGTTGGGATGTACATATATTTGCGTGTGAGTGTCTTTATAGATATGAGTGTATATGCTCATGATGTATTCAAGTCGTTTCCTATCATCAGTTCATCGAGTGACTTGGAGTCAATTTCAGTTATAAAGGTTGGTCACTAGCAAGGGCATGGGGATGGTCAATATTAGGGATACCTACCAGTAGAGAGGTATGTTAGAAGGGATTAAGGTTTCAGAGTATCTGATACATTGATGCATGTATCAGCATTGAGTGGTTGCAAGAGAGGTAATCAGGGGATGTAGGGGTCTGTAATCAATAGAAAAGATTTACATACTCGTTTTTGAACCTGGGATGGTTACAGTCCTGACCAAGACTGAACAGTAAGATAGCTAGGGAGTTTGCTCAGAGGGTTAGAGAGGTTCAGTCTTATCCTGAACTGGAGTTTAGCCCAGTTCTGATATGCATGTGAGTATCATACCTACATGTTATCACTATTGTATTGTTGTCTATAATAGGTTAAGAGGGAGGTTTTGGTTCAGACTTTGATCTGAACTCTGTAACATCAGAGGGAGTTGGGGAGTTGTAGTGTGAAATGATGCATAGGACCAGTCTTTGACTATAGAAGGTATAACCCCCTAGTCCCAAAATACGTAGGACTAGGAACGTAGACATGCCAGCTGTATTCATACGAAGTATACTCCAATATATGGAAGCCTCGTATAAATACATAAGCTGTAAAATGCAGTAGAACCATAACTAATCTCATCCACACAAAATAAATGAATAGAAGATCTCATATAATCAACTATGAAATTGTCATTTGATACATGTAGTTGGGCGGAGACAAATCCACTACCAACTTTGAAAAGAAATACATGATATATAAAGAATGAATTTGGCGAGCGAAGCGAAGACGATCCAAGTGCAATCATCCTCGAAGAAATAGCAACGATCACGGCTAGAGCTAGAACACCTGCGAAAGACAAGAGCACACACCTGGAGAGATAACCAGGTCCTCAGAGGGACGTAACAAGACACATAATATCATGCCATATAAACTGAATAAATATTGCTCAAATAAATAAGTCAATTGAATTATAACATGGTCCAATACGCACCTACTGAACGAGCGTACCATCCCCCCAACCAAACAAGGACAGGAGATGGTAAACTAATTCACGGTAATGTATCTTTCCATGTTATGAATCTAATATGGTATCCGGACCCCAACAAGGTTCAATACCTTCTCATCGAAGTAGTAAGTCACACCTACAACCAAACAAGGACAAGATGTGACAAACTAATCCACGATAAGTTATTGTTCCAAGCAACGGTCAGATACAAGTACCCAAACCAAAAGTACTCGTACCTAATGGATAAGGTAGCCTAACCGTTCTAAGTGAAATGTTGTTAAGAATAATCCTTCCTACGCATGGGTCCTAGCTAAATAGGATCGGCATAGTCCCCCTTTGGGTACCAGAGGCCCCATCAGTAAGAGCATGACGTACCGCAGAATCGTTAGTGGCCGTCAGTAATCATGGGTCATCAACCTCATATCTCCACACAAAAAAATACTATTTATTATTAATAATCGCACTCATCGAGTAATTTCAAAAAATAAAATTTTGTGCGCGACGTATAATACGACTAAGCGACGTACAATACAAAAATTTAAATCAGTACCAAATTTAATAAAAAAAATTAGTAGAAAATTTAAGGATTTTACATCCTACCCAACTTAAAAGAATTTCGTCCTCGAAATTAAGAATTAGTAGGAGGGTGAGAAGGTACAAGGGGTATGACAAGTCTTCGGGCGAGGCAAGGAAATAACGCCTTATCATAAACAAGCATTTAGTAGGTCACGATGGTAGGTTTAGGATCAAGGAAAAAAATGAATAGTTTCAAGATGAGGATATAGCCACGGGTTGGTAATGGCTAATTACAGTGGTCATAAGTTATCGGACAACTAAAGGCGATACTCGGCACGAGGAATTTTGTCCTTCTAAATAAGAGGAAGACGAAAGCGATAAAGGGTTCCAAAGGTGAATTTATCGAATACGAATACGTGGTTCAAAGGCGGCCGAAAAATTTCAAAAAAGAATTTTCAAGGCAGTCGTGGATGGGACTCTAGAGGACAAGTTTAACTATGTCCCCATCCACGTAGAATAATAGACAAAAGCGAATCAAAGTGCACTTGGTTGATCAGACCATTATGTACCGGTTCTGATTAGACAATATGTTAGTGGGAGCTCTTCCAATAACATATGTCTTGAACAAGCTCGATAAAAAGATAAGCTTGCAAAAACTAGGCTACATTAGCATCATTAGTCTAGATAGTAAAAATATAGGCACGATGGTAGATGAATAAAACAAATATGAATAGTCTAAGAGTCATAAGAATCTAAGTCTTGTTTATTCCTATATAATCATTCTACGGTTTTATTGACTGAGGCTTGGTTGACCAAATGAGTGTGTCGGGTCGTGGGGTGTTCTACCCAACTTAAAAGAATTAAGCTAAGGGTGTTTGGGACATCTAACTAGTAGGGTCAATCTCTAGCAAGCACGAAGGGAAGATAAGAATAGGGATGGAAGGAATCAAGCAAGATGCGATCGATGAGTCGGTCGAATATGGAATCGAGGAAAAGGTCAAGTATGTGGATGAGATCCTAGACTTCTAATCCTATTCGCAGGCTTGCTTAGTACGGTAAAGTAACCATACAATTTATCTCGACTTGCATGGGCCACCACAAAAATATGTAACGCCCCAGTCCCAAAATACGTAGGACTAGGAACGTAGACATGCCAGCTGTATTCATACGAAGTATACTCCAATATATGGAAGCCTCGTATAAATACATAAGCTGTAAAATGCAGTAGAACCATAACTAATCTCATCCACACAAAATAAATGAATAGAAGATCTCATATAATCAACTATAAAATTGTCATTTGGTACATATAGTTGGGCGGAGACAAATCCACTACCAACTATGAAAAGAAATACATGATATATAAAGAATGAATTTGGCGAGCGAAGCAAAGACGATCCAAGTGCAATCATCCTCGAAGAGATAGCAATGATCACGGCTAGAGCTAGAACACTTGCGAAACACAAGAGAACACACCTGGAGAGATAACCAGGTCCTCAGAGGGACGTAACAAGACACATAATATCATGCCATATAAACTGAATAAATATTGCTAAAATAAATAAGTCAATTGAATTATAACATGGTCCAATACGCACCTACTGAACGAGCGTATCATCCCCCCCAACCAAACAAGGACATGAGATGGTAAACTAATTCACGGTAACGTATCTTTCCATGCTATAAATCCAATATGGTATCCGGATCCCAACAAGGTTCAATACCTTCTCATCGAAGTAGTAAGTCACACCTACAACCAAACAAGGACAAGATGTGATGAACTAATCCGCGACAAGTAATTGTTCCAAGCCACGGTCAGATACAAGTACCCAAACCCAAAGTACTCGTACCTAACGGATAAGGTAGCCTAACCGTTCTAAGTAAAATGTTGTTAAGAACAATCCTTCCTACGCATGGGCCCTGGCTAAATAGGATCGGCATAGTCCCTCCTTGGGCACCAGAGGCCCCATCAGTAAGAGCATGACGTTCCGCAGAATCGTCAGTGGCCATCAGTAATCATGGGTCATCAACCCCGTATCTCCAACGGAGAGTCGGGGTCACAAAGGAAGTGCATCGAAGCCCATACGCTAAGGAATTATCCTTCCCGTCCAATGCCTACTTTGTTGTATCCACAACAGTAACCTCTATAACCGTTAAGTCAAACTAGCATGCAATCTCTATTAGCGGTTATTCCTATCGCACGGCTTGTATGTACTGGTGGCCAGCCAATCACATACGTCCGTATTCTACATGCGACACACAACTTCGTGGTACAACGTGTCAAGGCCAATGAATGCAACCCACAAGTTGGTCCCTTAAATCTAGGTTTAGTTTGTAAGAAAAAGAATACACAACAGAAAATATAAATGAACAGTAAGTTCTAACTGGTTATGCCATGTATCACAGTTTATTTTGCATAAAGAAAATAAATAATGCATGAAATATGAGCTAAAATAAATAAACAGTTAATGGCAAGATGTCTTGCCTGGTAGAGCACCTGGTGTGCTACGAAAATCACGGTGGCACAAACTGCGACTTCGGTGCAATAACTATACATGGTGACCTCGGGTGGTGGCACGGACAGTTCCATTGGGTCCAGGACGGTCAAATTAGCTAGGGTGGACATAAGGAAGTTCGAAATTCGTAAGAAGATAGAAAGGTTTTGGCTTAGTAATGGATGAGAATAGATATGCGAAGAAAATAATTATATATATATATATCTTGAAATTATTTATTATATATTATTTGGAAAAAAAATTTATAGTATTAAAACTATATATTTGCTAGTCAAAAAAAATATTTCTAGGTAGCTACTTGAAAATATATAGAATAGTTATTTTAGTGCTAAAAATCCAATTTAGTCAAAATAGACTTTTTAGAGCTATATTTGAAAATAATAATATACCATTTAAAGGGTGTTTAAACCAATTTTTGAAAGTATATACAGGCCAAGCCCAAAATATAATTTTGAAAAATATAATTTATATATTTATTTAATACACAAATAACTAAAGAAAATAATAATAATAATAATAATAATAATAATAATAATAATAATAATAATAATAATAATAATAATAATAATAATAATAATAAGTAATTATAATGAATTAAGGTAATAAGTAAAACACAACAACAGCAACAACAAAAAAACGTAAATAAATAAATATCAACAGAAACAGGAATTACAAATACAATAAAATAAAATAATAAAAAATAAATAAAAAATATCAAAACTATTGTATCAGTCAGTCGATTGCTGCTGCTCTCCATTAAACGGAGAAGGAGGGAGAGAAAGAATCAGTAAAAAAAGAAAAAAAAAGAGGGGGAAAGAGAGGTCAGGAAGAGGGAGGAAAGAGAGAGGCGGAGAGGAATAGGCGGTCGGGGGTTTCATGGTGGGGCAGCTGCGTGTGGCGGCGCCGGGAAGTCGTGGCTATCGGCGAACGCAGTGGAGGGGGGTCGGGCTAGAGAGAGAGGGGAAAGGGTGCATGCGGCGGCGAAGAGCGGCGAAGGGCGCTCGGATCTGGTCGGTCGGCCATGGTGGAGAACAGCTGACACGGTGGAAGAGGGGACAAACGCGGGTGGAGAATGGGTTCCGGTGGGTGGCACGCAAAGGCGGCGGTCATAGCGCGACCGGAAAGGGAAAGGAGGGGGCACTCGTGGCTCGACGCGGCCGGAAAGGCATACGCGGCCGCGGATCTGGGCGTTCGGGTGGCTCGCTGGTCGATGACACAAGGGTTAACGGCGGGCGGATGGAGGCGGCCACACCGATGGAAAAGGGGTTTCGAAGGCGACTCGCCGGAGCGGCACACGGAAGGCCAGAGTTCAATAATCCGGGCGCTCGGCTAGTGCGGCGACGCGGGCTTCTCGGTGAGCGCGGGGCGGCGGCTCGCCGACCCGGAGCGGCGTTCGGGCGCGGCTCCGACGGAGGCGTCTCTGTGTCGACGGCGCACGCGGACATGTGAGTTTAGGGTTAGGGTTTTGTTTTCATGTGTTTTGGTTTTGATGGTGATGACGAAATTTCGGGTTTCAACAGTTGATTGGGGTTGCCGAGGTGGTGGTTTGTCGGGGGTTTTCCGCTATGATGGTGTGGTGGAGCTGGTGGCGACAGGGCGACAGGACGACCGGGGATTTTGTGGCAGGAGGCTGCGGTGATGATGATAGCGGGGGTGGTGTTGTGGGTTCGATGGTGGCATCGGCGGTGGTGGTGACGGGTGTTTGGGTGGACGGGATGGTGGCAGTTAGGGACGATGGGGGACAGAGGTTGCTGTGCGGTCGGGATTGTGCGGGGTTGGATTAGGGTTAGGGTTTAGGAACTAGGGATTTGGATATTAGGAAATTGGGGATTTGTATTGTGTCGGGTTTGTCGACACGAGAGAGATAAATGTATGTGTATAAATAATGGAATAAGATATTGGGTGGACACAGACACGATACACGTATATTTGTGGAGAGAAATTTGTGGGTGTGAGGAATTATGGAGGAGTACCTGCCTTTATAGGATGTGGGAATTTCCATTAAGATAAGGATTAGGATTTGGTTTAAACCCAAAAATAGATATTTTGCAATTTAATTTAAAATTAATCCAATCCAAATCCAAATAAAAAATCCAATTTAAATTAAATTATTTTAGTTTAAAATCAAATGGGATAATAAATTTCAAATATATTTTACTATTTAAATAAATCTACAAATTCAAAGCAAGATTTAAATCGCCACAATAAATTCAAAATATGCTTTCCAAAAATACTAATAATATTAATTTCAAAAATTACATTATTATTTAAAATAAACTAATAAATAATTACTAAATATGTATGTAGGTACAAATGATGTTCTCATAATTATGCTTTTCTAGCATACAATAAAAATATTATTTATTATTAATAATTGTGAGAAATGAAATGCTTTATAAATAAAATAACAAACTTGAAATTTTTGGAACGATAACAAAATAATTATTATGTATATTATTTTGAAACTATAAAAATAGAAAAATAATATTTTCAAAAATATGTACGCTCGCACATAATCGCACTCGTCGAGTAATTTCGAAAAATAAAATTTCGTACGCGACGTATAATACGACTACGCGATGTACAATACAAAAATTTAAATCAGTACCAAATTTAATAAAAAAATTAGTAGAAAATTTAGGAATTTTACATCCTACCCAACTTAAAAGAATTTCGTCCTCAAAATTAAGAATTAGTAGGAGGGTAAGAAGGTACAAGGGGAATGACAAGTCTTCGGGCGAGGCAAGGAAATAACGCCTTATCATAAACAATCATTTAGTAGGTCACGATTGTAGGTTCAGGATCAAGGAAAAAAATGAATAGTTTTAAGATGAGGATATAGCCACGGGTTGGTAATGGCTAATTACAGTGGTCATAAGTTATCGGACAACTAAAGGCGATACTCGGCACGAGGAATTTTGTCCTTCTAAATAAGAGGAAGACGAAAGCGATAAAGGGTTCCAAAGGTGAATTTATCGAATACGAATACGTGGTTCAAAGGCGGCCGAAAAATTTCAAAAAAGAATTTTCAAGGCAGTCGTGGATGGGACTCTAGAGGACAAGTTTAACTATGTCCCCATCCACGTAGAATAATAGACAAAAGCGAACCAAAGTGCACTTGGTTGATCAGACCATTATGTACCGATTCTGATTAGACAATATGTTAGTGGGAGCTCTTCCAATAACATATGTCTTGAACAAGCTCGATAAAAAGATAAGCTTGCAAAAACTCGGCTACATTAGCATTATTAGTCTAGATAGTAAAAATATAGGCACGATGGTAGATGAATAAAACAAATATGAATAGTCTAAGAGTCATAAGAATCTAAGTCTTGTTTATTCCTATATAATCATTCTACGGTTTTATTGACTGAGGCTTGGTTGCCAAATGAGTGTGTCGGGTCGTGGGGTGTTCTACCCAACTTAAAAGAATTAAGCTAAGGGTGTTTGGGACATCTGACTAGTAGGGTCAATCTCTAGCAAGCACGAAGGGAAGATAAGAATAGGGATGGAAGGAATCAAGCAAGATGCGATCGATGAGTCGGTCGAATATAGAATCGAGGAAAAGGTCAAGTATGTGGATGAGATCCTAGACTTCTAATCCTATTCGCAGGCTTGCTTAGTACGATAAAGTAACCATACAATTTATCTCGACCTGCATGGACCACCACAAAAACATGTAACGCCCCAGTCCCAAAATACGTAGGACTAGGAACGTAGACATGCCAGCTGTATTCATACGAAGTATACACCAATATATGGAAGCCTCGTATAAATACATAAGCTGTAAAATGCAGTAGAACCATAACTAATCTCATCCACACAAAATAAATGAATAGAAGATCTCATATAATCAACTATGAAATTGTCATTTGGTACATGTAGTTGGGCGGAGACAAATCTACTACCAACTATGAAAAGAAATACATGATATATAAAGAATGAATTTGGCGAGCGAAGCGAAGACGATCCAAGTGCAATCATCCTTGAAGAAATAGAAATGATCACGGCTAGAGCTAGAACACCTGCGAAAGACAAGAGAACACACCTGGAGAGATAACCAGGTCCTCAGAGGGACGTAACAAGACACATAATATCATGCCATATAAACTGAATAAATATTGCTCAAATAAATAAGTCAATTGAATTATAACATGGTCCAATACGCACCTACTGAACGAGCGTACCATCCCCCCAACCAAACAAGGACAGGAGATGGTAAACTAATTCACGGTAACGTATCTTTCTATGCTATGAATCCAATATGGTATCCGGACCCCAACAAGGTTCAATACCTTCTCATCGAAGTAGTAAGTCACACCTACAACCAAACAATGACAAGATGTGACGAACTAATCCGCGACAAGTTATTGTTCCAAGCCGCGGTCAGATACAAGTACCCAAACCAAAAGTACTCGTACCTAACGGATAAGGTAGCCTAACCGTTCTAAGTGAAATGTTGTTAAGAACAATCCTTCCTAAGCATGGACCCTGGCTAAATAGGATCGGCATAGTCCCCCTTGGGCACCAGAGGCCCCATCAGTAAGAGCATGACGTACCGCAGAATCGTTAGTGGTCGTCAGTAATCATGGGTCATCAACCCCGTATCTCCAGCGGAGAGTCCGGGTCACAAGGGAAGTGCATCGAAGCCCATACGCCAAGGAATTGTCCTCCCCGCCCAATGCCTACTTTGTTGTATCCACAACAGTAACCTCTATAACCGCTAAGTCAAACTAGCATGCAACCACTATTAGCAGTTTTTCCTATCGCACGGCTTGTACGTACTGGTGGCCAGCCAATCATGCACGTCCGTGTTCTATATGCGACACACAACTTTGTGGTACAACGTGTCAAGGCCAATGAATGCAACCCACAAGGTGGTCCCTTAAATCTAGGTTTAGTTTGTAAGAAAAATAATACACAGCAGGAAATATAAATGAACAGTAAGTTCTAACGGGTTATGCCATGTATCACAGTTTATTTTGCATAAAGAAAATAAATAATGCATGAAATATGAGCTAAAATAAATAAATAGCAAATGGCAAGGTGTCTTGCCTGGTAGAGCGCCTGGTGTGCTGCGAATATCACGGTGGCACGAACTGCGACTTCAGTGCAATAACTATACATGGTGACCTCGGGTGGTGGCACGGACAGTTCCATTGGGTCCAGGACGGTCAAATTAGCTAGGGTGGACATAAGGAAGTTCGAAATTCGTAAGAAGATAGAAAGGTTTTGGCTTAGTAATGGATGAGAATAGATATGCAGAAAAAAATAATTATATATATATCTTGGAATTATTTATTATATATTATTTGGAAAAACTTTTTATTGTATTAAAACTATATATTTGCTAGTCAAAAAAAATATTTTCAGGTAGCTACTTGAAAATATATAGAATAGTTATTTTATTGCTAAAAATCCAATTTAGTCAAAATAGACTTTTTAGAGCTATATTTGAAAATAATAATATACTATTTAAAGGGTGTCTAAACCAATTTTTGAAAGTATATACAGGCCAAGCCCAAAATATAATTTTGAAAAATATAATTTATATATTTATTTAATACACAAATAACTAAAGAAAATAATAATAATAATAATAATAATAATAATAATAATAATAAGTAGTTATAATGAATTAAGGTAATAAGTGAAACACAACAACAGCAACAACAACAAAAATAAAATAAAAAAAGTAAATAAATAAACATCAACAGAAACATGAATTACAAATACAAGAAAATAAAATAATAAAAAATAAATAAAAAATATCAAAACTATTGCAGCAGTAAGTCGACTGCTGCTGCTCTCCATTAAACGGAGAATGAGAGAGAGAAAGAATCAGTAAAAAAAAGAAAGAAAAAAGAGGGGGAGAGAGAGGTCAGGAAGAGGGAGGAAAGAGAGAGGCGGAGAGGAATAGGCGGTCGGGGGTTTCATGGTGGGGCGACTGCGTGTGGCGGCACCGGAAGTCGTGGCTCTCGGCGAACACAGTGGAGGGGGTTCGGGCTAGAGAGAGAGGGGAAAGGGTGCATGCGGCGGCAAAGGTCGACGAAGGGCGCTCGGAACTGGCCGATCGGCCATGGTGGAGAACAGCTGCCGCGGTGGAAGAGGGGACAAGCGCGGGTGGAGAACGGGTTCCGGGGGGTGGCGCACGAAGGCGGCGGTCATGGCGCGGCCGGGAAGGGAACGGAGGGGGCACTCGAGGCTCGACGCGACCGGGAAGGCATACGCGACTGCGGATCTAGGCGGTCGGAAGGCTCGCTGGTCGACGACACAAGGGTTAACGGCGGGCGGATGGAGGCGGCCACGCCGACGGGAAAGGGGTTTCGAAGGCGACTCGCCGGAGCGGCGCACGGAAGGCCGGAGTTCGATAATCCGGGTGTTCGGCTAGTGCGGCGACGCGGGCTTCTCGGTGAGCACGGGCGGCGGCTCGCCGACGCGGGGCGGCGTTCGGGCGCGGCTCTGGCGGAGGCGTGTCTGTCGACGGCGCGCGCAGACAGGTGAGTTTAGGGTTAGGGTTTTGTTTTCTTGTGTTTTAGTTTTGATGGTGATGACGGAATTTCGGGTTTCAACGGTTGATTGGGGTTGCCGAGGTAGTGGTTTGTCGGGGGTTTTCCGCTGTGATGGTGTGGTGGAGCTGGTGACGATAGGGCGACAGGACGACCGGGGATTTTGTGGCAGGAGGCTGCGGTGATGATGACTGCGGGGGTGGTGTTGTGGGTTCGATGGTGGCATCTGCGGTGGTGGTGACGGGTGTTTGGGTGGACGGGATGGTGGCAGTCAGGGATGATGGGGGATAGAGGTTGCTGTGCGGTCGGGATTGTGCGGGGTTGGATTAGGGTTAGGGTTTAGAAACTAAGGATTTGGATATTAGGAAATTGGGGATTTGTATTGTGTCGGGTTCGTCGACACGAGAGAGATAAATGTATGTGTATAAATAATGGAATAAGATATTTGGTGGACACAGACACGATACACGTATATTTGTGAAGAGAAATTTGTGGGTGTGAGGAATTATGGAGGAGTACCTACCTATTTATAGGATGTGGGAATTCCTATTAAGATAAGGATTAGGATTTGGTTTAAACCCAAAAATAGATATTTTGTAATTTAATTTAAAATTAATCCAATCCAAATCCAAATAAAAAATCCAATTTAAATTAAATTATTTTAGTTTAAAATCAAATGGGATAATCAAATTTCAAATATATTTTACTATTTAAATAAATCTACAAATTCAAAGCAAGATTTAAATCGCCAAAATAAATTCAAAAATATGCTTTCCAAAAATACTAATAATATTAATTTCAAAAATTATATTATTACTTAAAATAAACTAATAAACAATTACTAAATATGTATGTAGGTACAAATGATGTTCTCATAATTATGCTTTTCTAGCATACAATAAAAATATTATTTATTATTAATAATTGTGAGAAATGAAAGGCTTTATAAATAAAATAACAAACTTGAAAATTTTGGAACGATAACAAAATAATTATTATGTATATTATTTTCAAACTATAAAAATAGAAAAATAATATTTTCAAAAATATGTACGCTCGCACATAATCACACTCGTCGAGCAATTTCGAAAAATAAAATTTCGTGCGCGACGTATAATACGACTACGCGGCGTACAATACAAAAATTTAAATCAGTACCAAATTTAATAAAAAAATTAGTAGAAAATTTAGGGGTTTTACAGAAGAAACGCAGTATATGGGTGAGGGTGCATCCTATTTAGATACATATTCCTCCTTATGATTAGTGATATAGGTATTTATGGTATATACATATTCTTCGAGGCTTCGTATCGGACGTCGTTGATACTATACACCAGTTTGCAGGCGAGTACATTATCTAATAAATTTTTGTTTTATGATATCCTCTATGTTTCTTGTATTTAGTATAGATATCCTTGTTCTCTTGACACATAATTCACACGGATTGGTATTGTCTGGATCCCGTCATGAGATGTTATTCCCTGATTACCTTGGGGTATCTTGTGCAAACCTTCTTGTTGTCCTTGTATATTGTATGGACACCGATTTCTGCAAAGATTAGCTACCTTCTCAGAGAATCATGTGTCGTAACATGTCATAGTTGGATCCACTATACTAGTCAGGGGCGAGGAGTATTAGCGTAGATATGTGATCAATACCCTCCTTGTATTAACTCTTGAACCTTGAATAGTGTTAATCATATACTGCATGTATGATTAACCAGGCCATAAACTCTTGTATCAAGTTCCTAAGCCGACCACATGTTGAAACTAGTGCTAACTCACATAGATAGTAGTTTCTTGATTTATGTACATGATATACATTGTTCTTTTGCTCTTACACTCATTTACATTCTTGATATGCCTTACCATGCTCGTATACGTTTCACTTTATCTTGTATATTCTCTCTATTTACTGCTACATGGTCTTTATCATCTAATTGGAATTGTTGTTGGAAATGTGCTCGTTCCATCCTGACTGAATATATATATATATATATATATATATATATATATATATATATATATATATATATATATATATATATATAATTTTAAGACGACGGCGAGGATGAGTGTCCTACCTACAATGGTCCTTATGACGTAGTGGACATAGACCGGAAGACCCTAGTCCAGCAGAGGTTAGTTCCGGTCGGGGAAGCTCTAGTGGTAGCTCAACTAGATTAGATTGGTACTGGACTTTGTCTCCAGATGGCACTTTGACATGTTATAATTTTAGAGTTTGTATCTGGATTTGTATTATTTCTGTGTTAGATTTTCTGGATATTTCTATATCTTGTTGTCTTTATCTTTTAGTATCATTTATCCTTCTTAGAATATTGTGATCGAGTATATTATATTGTCATTGCTTGTCCTCCGTTTGGAGTTGACCATCTCGACAGGTTTGATATTATAATTGTTAGTCAGATAGTTAGACCTAGACAACGTTCTACCGCCGATTTTACGGCATAGACTGGGCGCTGTTGCGCACTCGTGCCCCTACTCCGGGTGCAGGTCTTGACAAAACGCATCTTGGCTCAACAACACATCGAGCTCTACCAAGCTTGTATTTCACAAGCTTTCAATAAGAAGGTCAAACAAAGGACTTTTCAAGGGGACGAACTTGTTCTGTCAATTAGAAGACCAATGGTGATGACTCACAAAACACCAGGAAAGTTCAAACCCAAATGGGAATGCCCCTTCATCATAGAGACAGTGTACTCTAACGGTGCCTACCAGCTCGCAAAACCAAATGGGGACTTGTTCATGATGCCAATCAAAGAAGTACTACTCTTGAAATCTCTCAACATGTACTTTCCTCTCCCCAGCAGGAGAACTTATGAACTCGACCATCGAGTCCATCCCCCTTGATAAATATGTGCTTCTGGAGCCCAGTCACTCCAGTGCATTCTCTCTCCAGTAGAAAACATCCATATCCATATCACCTCTGAGTTATTTCTCTACATCCCCACAAAGCTAAATCCTATATTCCGTAAGATGACGCTAAAATCTATGTTTACCATGTCCATATTACCTCTGGATAGACATCCCATCCAACAACCCCTGCGTTGTTGCATCTCGATCATAGAACATCCACGTCCATATCACCTCTGAGTTATTCTTTGTATCCCTACTAAGTTCATTCCTACCACGTCCACATTACCTCAGAGTAGGAAAACTCTACCGTCAAACCCATATTTATTACGTCCATATTACCTCTGAGTAAATATATTGGTTCTATTTCTTAACTTATTATTTGTACCTAGAAACCAAGGTGCGCCAAAGATGATAAGTCCACAAAATTACAAGTTCATGACAATGGAGCAAGCAAAAGTTCTTTATTTCTTCATCCAATAAGATCAGTAAAGGACTACATTTGCATTAAAAAGAGAGACAACTACATCTCAAGACATCAAAGAACAAAGATAGCAAATACTAAGACAAGAAAAGGAAATTGGCTTTATTCATTTTCCCCGAGAATGGCGACTGCATGAAACCCTATAGCCAGGGATAATGGTTACATTGAGGCACATACCACTCCCTCAACCATCGCACATATGAAGGCTCCAACTGGTTAAGGTCCTCTGCAGGAGCAGGAGGACTAGAGCTTCCAGTACTGCTACCTTCTGGCTCTGGTTCTTTTTTAACAACAACTTGCAACTTTGCAGTTATCTCCCCTTTGATGGTCATTGGTTCTTCTTTGACAAAAGGGGGCAACATCTCCTCCTTCACGATAGCCTCTGATTTTGGCACAGATACTGCAACGAATGGGAAAAAGAGAGTTAGCAAAAGAACTCATTCCTCCAAGTTAAAAGACTTATGCACAACTTAGCATTGGCGCATGCAAACAGCTGCTTATCAAATCTTGGCGCATTATCAGGACAAAAGTCCATGCGTACTGAATGAATTCCATCGCAACGCATATACAAGTCTGAAGTCCATACGCGTTGGAAGGGTAGCTTCGGCGTATCATCAGGACCAAAGTCCATGCGCATCAGTGAGAAAAAGCTTCGGCGCATCATCAGGACCAAAGTCTACGTGCATCTGCAAGGAAAAGATTCGGCGCATCATCAGGACGAAGTCCACGTGCGTCAGCACAAAGGAGCCTAGGCATATCCTTAGGGTAGGGTTCATACAGCCGTATAGAAGCATGAAAAATCTCAGCTGATGACATTCCTTCGCCACAAAGCAGATGATACAAAGGCTCAGCCCAAGTTCTAAAAAGACAAAACAGAAGATATAGAAAGAAGTCCCTTATGTGTCACGTCTACCAAAGTCTAGTACAGACACATTAAGACTACACAAAAAGGACTAATTCTGTTCGTCTACAAAAGATCTGAAACAGATTCGATAGAGCCTAGAGGGTCTACAAGGGATTCGGTCTTCGTCAAAGCGCAGCCCTTCATCTTCATGCCAGAAGATTGACCGCCATCAAGGCATATTCTGACCTTTTTATAGGCACAGCCTCCTAGAAACATATCAGCCACTCGGCTAAAGCAAGCTTCTTCCTGAAGCAGCCATTGGCCTGAGCCTTCAAAGAGCGCAACAGGTCGCGAAGCCCTGAATGGGAAGGACATAGCATAACCTGTGGCTCTTCGGGTTGGCTATCTACCCAAGACCTAGGTCGTTAGGTCCTCGAAGATTCTCCAGACGTTGTCTAGAGTTGAACTCCCTAAGGAGGACATTTACATACTTCTTAAGGGCAGTGATGGCTCCTTCTACACAGAGTTCTTCTATAAGAACATAGCTCCTATGAATGAGAAAAGCCTCAACCAGCAGCCAACTTATACAAGGCGATCGCCACTCGAAGTTAAGTTTGGATCTCGGATGGTAGTGAAGGATGCCAAGAAGAAGACAGCGAATTCAGAGGAGAATTTTCCCTTTTAGGACCGAAAATGGCCCAGAGTACACGCCACATGGCCGACGGTCAGAATTCTCACATTAATGAGATGAACCTAAGACTCAGCACGATGAGTGTCTTAGACCCTTGGAATTCCCCATATCACCATGGCAATTAAGATGAAAGTCCTTAAAGAGCGGGTATTTATCGCTCTTTACTTCAGAAGCCAAAGCCTTCAAGCCAAAGGTACAGCTACTCGCCTGCGCCAATCTCAGAAGAAAGATGGTGGTCGGTCCCGCCCTTTCCTTTACTTTAGAAACTAGTGCCTTCACTTCAGAGGCATAGCTACCTGCCTGCGCCAACCCCAGACACACAAGGGTGTTATACCCTTTCCTCCAAAGCCAACACCTTCAAAGTTCATAGGCGCAGCTACTTACATGCGTCCATATGAGGTGCAGGATGGTGATATGCTCACACCATCTCCATTTCTACGGCACAGTCATCTGCTCCGATCCAGAAGCTTAAGTCACTTTTCTACAAGAGACTTGGAACTCCCACTGCAACCAATACAAGTCAGCCTGTCACTCCAAAAGTACATTAACCTCGCCAACCTGAAGCACAAGCCTACTCGTCGCCTACAGCAGTGACTCTGTTACTCTGAAATGCAGCTTTATCGTTGCTCTCAATGCACAGAAGTCTCGTCGTCATTCGAATCCAAGTCTACTCGTCGCCTGAAAGCACAGAGGCTCCGTCGTCTCCAGAAGAACGGTCTGCTCGTCACTCCAGAAGCATAGGAGTACTTAGTCGTCACCAGAGACGCAAGAAGCATGGGTCCACCCCAAGTGGTTTGTTTAAACCGCCTCTTACAGAAAAGATTAGAATTAAATCATGATTGATATCATATCAGATTGATTTAAATCTTAGACGACGATCAATTAGACTCTAAATAGGATGAAATCCTAAGATTTACTCGGCTGTATCCGAGCAAGCAAATCGGCATGCGCCACATGTCACCTCATTCGGTTAAGTTGATAACCACCAAATCTCGATTGAGGGGAATCTCGATGTCCGTCATGTGTCAGCGCCGCAGAAGCCGTACCGTGTAATGACAGTAGATTCTTTCATATCTCAGAACCCTAATAACATCGCATATATGCTCGGTTCTCGAGAAATAGAAGGAGTTCTCCTTCAACTTAAAGGGGGACAACCTTCATTTAAGAAGGAACAATCCACCCCAACCAACAAAGAACAACCACCTCCAAGGGATCTTCTCATCCAGACATTCTCTTGATCGATGACCCGAGAGTTCCATCAAAGGTGCTAGAGAGCGAGAGCAAGGTTGATTCGTCGTCAGATCGCCAATGGAGTAAAGGAGCCGCTGTAGTGCTCGATCTCCACCGTCACACTTTTCCAGAAATCTCTTATTCCTGTACTTAGAATATCCTGTTTAGGACTTCCTTCTTTGTACATAGATACCTTATACGTTCAATAAAGTAAAAATTTTGTTCAACCTTTTGTTATGTCGAACAAAATGGCGACTCTGCTGGGACTACCTTCTCCTCCAACGAGAAGGCGTGACATAATCTGATGACAACTTGCTGGGATCTTCCTAAGACATTTTGATCATACGTTTCGACTATTAAGCTTTTGAAGATCTTCTCTCGGATAAAAAGTCGAAGACTTCGAAGCGTTCACAACCGAAGAAGACTCGACGTGTCTGGAGGCATAAACATAAGGGCTATAGTCCTCAACATAAGGGCTATAGACGCTAATATTACGTTGTCAAACGTCTCCCATCTCTTTTCATGATTTTTTGGAGAGTATTCCCTATAATGCTTTGTCACGTCCTCCAGTTTGTTTACTAACATCCACGTTTGAGGAGCTTGGTTTTCTTGATACTGAGACCACACTACTACCTTCCTCACTTCCTCTATCTGCTCCATCTAGTCTGCTGCTCCGCTCATATATTCTCATATTATTCATGTTTAAGAGCATCATGATTGAACTACAATTATTTTAAAGTCTATTGTACCTCAAGTTGTTATATGGGCCGGTCGGCTCGGTTTTCGACACGGGCCTGCCTGGCCTGGTCAAATGCGATCTGGGCCGGCCCGAGCCCGATCAACGACCCGGACCAGCCCTCATTCCCCACTGGTCCGGGTTGTGTTCCAGTTTCCAACCCGTTAGCCCAGACCGGATCGGCCCGGTATGACTGCGAGACTGGGTCGGTCAAACATGCTTAACCCGGTCGGACAGGCCCGGTTCAGGCCAGGTCCGACCCTTTTTTTGAATTTAACTGTTGGGTCCGTAAAGGACTAATGTGCCTTCATTTTAAGGGATGTTTTTTTTACCATTTTAAGGATATTTTGGTCATTTTGCTAAAAATGATAAAAAAAATCCTTATAACATATTCTGAGGGTACACTACCAAAATTTATCGTTTTAGCGACGGCCACATCCGTCGCTAAGACGACGGTAAATACAATTAGCGACCGAGTACCGACGGATATTGGTCAAAAACATCCGTCGGCAATCAGCTCGTCGCTAATAACCTTCCGTCGCTAAGTTGTCTCACATGACGGACTAGCGACGGATACTCGACGTTACAATACGAAGCCTTAGCGACGGATGTCCGACGGACTGTCGTCCACTTCAGCTTTTAAGTACTGAACTGTGTAGGCTATAGCGACGTACATTTCCGTCGGTAACCCGTCGTAATAGCGTATCAGATTGTATCATTCCGTCGCTAATGCGTCGCAAGGCATCGGTAATTAACGACCGCTTTTCGACGGATTCCTGACGGACTATCCGTCGAGCAGGTTCTGGAAAAGCTTGGCATTTCCAGCACCATGGCGACAGAATCGTAGTCGCTAACCCGACGCTACGGCGACGCCACAGCGACGGAGTTCTGACTGATTATTCGTCGCCATGGTTCTAAATTGTCATGCATTTCCAGAACCATGTCGACGGATTTGCGTCGCTACGCGTCACTATTTAGAGCGACTGATTAGCGGGTCTACCAGTCGCCCTGGCGACGGCCTTTCGTCGCTAGTCCGTCGAAGCTTATACCACCAGAACGTTACCGACGGATAATCCGTCGATAACCCGTCGCTGCCTGGAATTTTAAAAACTCCAGATAGCGACGGATTACCCGTCGACAACCCGTCGGAAACTGGGAGTATCCGTCGCTACAACGGTCACTAGTCCGTCGCTAACTGGGTTTTTTGGAAAAAAAATTGCAGCACTTTTCTGTTCACAAATATATGCATAAACCAACCAATATAATGCACACCAATTATCCAACAATCACACAGACCAAATATATAATGCAGTCACATTATCCAAGAATCACATAGACCAAGTAATGCACATACGAATTTAATGCAACCAATTATCCAAGAATCATATAGACCAAACCAAATTAATATAAATAGACATCAATTATCCGGAAGAGTAACCTAATATCCATCGTTATAATCCGATCATTGCACAAATATTCCAAAATTTTCACAAATATTCCAAAACACATAGGAAAGAGTTGGCCAGTTACAGTAACCTAATATCCAATCCTGGCGACCGATCATAACACAAATATTCCAAAATTTTCACAAATATTCTAAAACACATAGGAAAACGACTTTCGCCTCAACAATGACACAAGTCAGACGATAATTCTCACAGCCAGGGATGATAGTTGCGTTGAGGCATGTACCATTCTATCAGCCACTTTGCATACGAAGGCTCAATCTGGTTGAGGTCTTCTGTAGGGACAGGAGGGTCGGTCCCGATGCTACTACTCTCTGACGGTGGCTCCTCTTAGCTTCAAGCTTGGGAGCAATCTCTTCTGATGGTCATCGGTTCTTCTTGACCTCGACCTTTGGTAACACCTTCTCTCTTAACAGTCACCGGCTCTTGTTTGACGACGGAGACTTCCTCGTGTCGACCTCCAAGGGTTTCTTGCCTCGACCCCTTCCTCGACTAGCAGCACCACCTCGACGAGTCCTAGGAGCCATCTTTCTGACAACATAAATTTTATATAGGGTAAAGAAATTTACTCAAGTTATAAAAGTTGTGACGTTTTTTTTGCGTTCATCATCATTAGAGGGAGCAGCACTGGAAAAGTTGTGACGTTGGTAGCATGAGTAAAAATCTGTATCACAAGACTAACAGAATTACTATGTAATCATGTACTCACCAATAACCGGATATAACTGGAGTCGTTGGACCTATCGTGCAGTAATTTGTGGATCCGTGGTATAGGCCAGATATACTTAGTATCTAGTGTATCAAGCCTGTATCGGTCTATCGGATTGGTATAGGACGTATCATATTGGTATTGGCCTTAACAAATTGGTATCGTCCTATATCCGATATGTACTGTATCGGCCGTATAGCTAGGATTCATATTGGCCTTATCGATTTGGTATCGGTCATATCCGATATGTATCGACCGTGTTGGATTATTATATACCATTTCGGATTAGTTTCATGGAAGGTTTAGTAACAACTGTACTTGGATTTCTCTCTTCTCGAGCTAGAATACCATTGCAAGAGAATCACCAGATCGTGATTGGCCAGTTACAGTAACATACATACTTCCTTTTCCATCAGAAAAAGCGAGATTGAAAAGAAGTATGTATGTTCTGTAACTGGCATTTACGCTCTCGTGACTCTCTTGCAATGGTAATCTAGCTCTAGAAGAGAGAAATCCAAGTACAGTTGTTACTAAACCTTCTACGAAACTAATCCGAAATGGTATATAATAATCCAACACGGCCGATACCTATCGGATATGACAGATACCAAATCGATAAGGCCAATATGAATCCTAGCTATACGACCGATACATATCGGATAGGACGATACCAATTCGCTAAGACCAATACCAACCGATACGGCTATACCAAAACGATAGATCGATACTAATCCGATACGGTCAATACTTATAAGTACCTACGGTCCAGGATGTTGATCCGCTATAGTACCCATGTACGATCAATGAAGTACGATCCATTTCAATTTGGATGTGAAAATCTGTATCGTAAGACAAACTAAACATAATCAGTTCTATTTCACATGCTTAATTGCCAAGTATGGGAACGAATGGCTCAGAACACAACCCAAAATTCATTCTAGCATACATTAGTGTGAATCATCTATGTTCTGTACATATAGTAGTATATGTTCTTATCGTATCTAGTATCTGAAAGATGTAACAGAATCAAGATGAACTCACATAGATTACAGGTGCCCCACATTTGAGTGCTACACCAAGACTCACCGTGATGAGGTTAGTGATTTATTTAACCTAATATAGTAATCTTGTAATTTAAAGTTGGAAGAACGTGCAAGTAGCCTTATAGTTTATGCCTCGCCAGTCGAATGGCTTAATTGCCAAGTATCGGAACGAATGGCTCAGAACACAACCCGAGATTCATTCTAGCATACATTAGTGAGTTCATCTTGATTCTGTTACGTCCTTCAGATACTAGATACGATAAGAACATATACACCATATGTACAGAACATAGATGATTCACACTAATGTATGCTAGAATGAATCTTGACCGCGGTGTCGGAAGACTAACATGTCAAGCGAGATTCTAAGCCGTGTGTTTTGACATAATCTCAAAACTCTTTCCTGCTATGTAATAATGCAAGATTACTACAGAGGAGGAAAGAGTTGTGAAGATTATATCACACGGCTTAAAAACTTATGACATGTTAGTCTTCCGACACCGCGGTAACATGATATTCACATGAAGGGTCTTTGACAAGATGACATGTCGCTAAAAAGATATATCCTTATAGTTCTCCTACGGCTGTTGAAGAAAACCTCTGTACTTCCTCCGGGTCATGCCGTCGGGTGCTGCTTCCCCTCTCTTCCTGTCCACTTCTTCTCCCCGACACTACACTTGAGGTGGATGTCATATGTTGCTGAGAGAGTCAAATAAGAAGAAGGGAAGTAGAGGGAGGAGCAGATTTGTTCAGAGCCATGGTGGAGGAGAGGAGAAGGAAGATGCTTGATCAGAACGGACGGCTCAGAACAAAAGCCAAGATTTATTCTAGCATACAATAGTGTGAATCATCTATGTTCTGTACATATGGTGTAGTATATGTTCTTATCGTATCTAGTATCTGAAGGACGTAACAGAATCAAGATGAACTCACTAGTGTAATACTAAGATACATCTACTACTATATAAGATATAGTGATAGGTTGTCGTATCATCATTGCCGAGGGATGAGGGTCGGAGGACAGTCAACTTTATCTAAGGCTACTTGCATAGTTTCTGCCTCGTCAGTCGAATGGCTGCAGGGGACTATGTCCTGATCACCATTAGTGTGAATCATCTATGTTCTATACATATGGTACAACACTTTTCCTGTTCACAAAAATATGCATAAACTAAACCAATATATAATGCACACCAATTATCCAAGAATCACATAGACCAAATATGCACATACGAATGGCTGCAGGGACTATGTCCTGATCACCATGTCATACCGTAGATTAATACAAATGGAGCTGGAGCCAAAATACAGAAACCAAAATACAAAATACAGAAACCAAAATAAAATATAGAATTCAAAATAGGACCCTCGTGAGAACGGATGGCTCAGAACACAACCAACCGGAGAGGATACTCTGAGAGATCCATCTGAGTAGGACTATACTCTGAGAGATCATCTTTACAAGAATGATATCAGTGTGAATTGAGTGCGGAGGGGATACTATCAGAGTATACGTCCTACTCAGATGGGTCTCTCGTCGTTACTATTTTTTCTGACAGCATGGTGGATGTGCTCCGTCAACAGAATCTGACTCCAAGCCAAAAAATTTCCCCGGAGCTCAAGTGGACATCCTTCGTGTAGAGCTCGAGTGAGAGGTTCCTGACAGCATGGTGGTCTCCTTTGTCAAAGTATCCGTGCTCGTCCCACAACCAATATGGGATGAGCACGGATACTTTGACAAATGAGACCACCATGCTGTCAGGAACCTCTCACTCGAGCTCTACACGAAGGATGTCACTTGAGCTCCGGGACAAAGTTTTGGCTCGGAGCAAGAATCTGTTGACGGAGCACATCTACTATGCTGTCAGAAAAAATTAGTAAGTGGGAGACCCATCTGAGTAGGACATATTCTCTGATAATATCTCCTCCAGCACTCAATCCCACTACTGATATCATTCTTGTAATTGTGATCTATCAGAGTATACGTCATACTGAGATGGATCACTTGTTGGTTGTCGTATCATCATTGCCGAGGGATGAGGGTCGGAGGACATACAAATAGTCTAATACAAAAATAACTCAATATGTAGTCCAATACAAATAGTCTAATACAAAAACAACCCAATACAAATAGTCCAATACAAATAAGTACTAATAGCTAATGAGAACCACGCTGCTCACGCAAACGCTCATGATACGTTCACGCAACCACCTCGAAAAAGTGAGATTTTTGGCGCGAGGAGAGCTGTCCCTTGCAAGGACTGCATGAAGAGTCCTCTCGGTCTCACTAGCTACCGGTGCTGGATGAATAGAACTCCCGGTCTCACTAGCAACCGGTACACTTCCTCCTTAACTGTAGGAGGAGCCACCTCAGCATTCACTGTTTTCCTCAAACGACGTGCGCTCCTCGGGTCATGGGTGCCATCTGGTAAGATCGATAGTCACGAATATAATTGTAACAGAAGCAAGCTAACTAAAGGAACCATCATGTAATTTGAGTATATTTTGAAAGCCGATAAAGTATAAAAAATTCGATTTTTTGCCAAGTGTGAGAACGGATAGCTCAAAGACAACCCAAGATTCATTCAAGCATACATTAGTGAATCATCTATGTTCTGTACATATGGTCTAGTATATGTTCTTATCGTATCTAGTATCTGAAGGACGTACGTAACAGAATCAAGATGAACTCACATAATGTAATACTAAGACATCATCTACTACTATATAAGATATAGTGATAGGTTGTCGTATCCATTGCCGAGGGATGAGGGTCGGAAGACAGTCAACTTTATCTACGCTACATAGTTTCTGCCTCGCCAGTCGAATGGCTGCAGGTACTATGTCCTGATCACCATGTCGTACCGTAGATCAAATGGAGCTGGAACTGGAGCCAAAATACAGTACTACTTCACCATGTTACCATTTTACTCTCTCCTCCTCCCCTCCTCCGGCGCTCTCACTCTCTCTGGCGCTCTCACACTTCTAATCCCTATGTGTTTTAAGTGTGAGAACGGATGGCTCAGAACACAACCCAAGATTCATTCTAGCATACATTAGTGTGAATCATCTATATTCTGTATACATATTATGTAGTATATGTTAACCTTATCGTATCTAGTATCTGAAGGACGTACGTAGAATCAAGATGAACTCACTAATGTAATACTAAGACATCATCTACTACTATATAAGATATGTGGTAGGTCGTCGTATCATCATTGCTGAGGGATGAGGGTCGGAGGACAGGCAACTTTATCTACGGCAACATAGTTTCTGCCTCGCCAATCGAATGGCTGCAGGGAATATCCGTCACCATGTCGTACCGTAGATTAATGCAATTAATGGAGCTGGAAATATCCGTCGCTAACCGGTAACTAGTCCGTCGCTAACTGAGATTGTCAATACACATATGTATATCACAGCTAGATGTATAGATATATACATCTATACAGAAGCACGCAACTGATAGAACTCGCACTGTCCTTGAGACAGTGAACATATACACCATGAATCCAAACCCCATATATTCACATTTACTAATCCAAATACCACCAAACTAATGGAACACCCAATATGGATAACACATTATTTAGCCAATATATAAACTCAGATGAATTTGAGAAGCAAAGCCACCCGCCGTCCCCGACCAAAGCCCGCCGCCCCAAGCCCGTCGCCCAGTAGTTCGGTTGCATATATATATGAAGAGTGCTTATGGGTGTGCGTCGGTTGCAAATAGCCCCGACGCACCCGCCCCAAGCCAGCCGCCCAGCCCCGACGCCGCCGCCCCAAAGCCGCCAGCCCCAACCAACCAAGCCAGCCGCCCAGCCCCCAACCCAAGCCAGCCCAGCCCCCGACGCCGCCGCCCCAAGCCAGCCACCCAGCCCCAACCAAGCCGCCGCCCAGCCCCCGACGCCCCGCCCCAAGCCAACCGCCCAGCCCCCGACGCCCCCGCCCCAAGCCAGCGCCCAGCCCCCGACCCAAGCCAGCCGCCCAGCCCCCGACGCCCCAACCCCAAGCCCATCGCCCAGCCGCCGCCCCAAGCCCACCCGCCTCCCAGACCCCGACGCCCGCCCCAAGCCCACCGCCAGACCCCGACCCAAGCCAGCCGCCCAGACCCCGACGCCCCAACCCCAAGCCAGCCTCCCAGACCCCGACGCCCCGCCCAGCCCCCGATGCCCCAACCCCAAGCCCGCCTCCCAGACCCCGACGCCTCCGCCCCAAGCCCACCGTCCAGCCCCGACCCAAGCCAGTCGCCAAGCCACGGACGGCCCAGCCCCAATCACGACGGACAGACCCTATAACCGAGAGAGAGAGAGAGAGAGAGAGAGAGATCGAGAGAGAGAGAGAGGGGGGTTACCTTCGAAAGAGAGAGAGGAGAGGACGCCGACGCCGACGACGACACCGACGTCGATCACCGAAGCCGACACCGGCGAGAGAGAGAGAGAGAGAGAGGAGAGAGAGAGTGAATTTGGGGGGAATGCGAAAAGTTCCCCGCCGTTCCATTTAAAGTCTGGAACGTTTATTTAGCGACGACGAGCGACTGGTAAAACACCGTCGCCAATCGGTCGCCTTTTTGGATAAGTGTCGACTGCACATCCGTCGCTAAGGCGTCGAAAATATGACCCGCCAATTTTTACACAATTCCCGCCAAAATAATCGACTGTGTAGCGACGACTAAAACTCCGTCGCTAAACACCGACACTCTAGCGACGGATGTGCGACCTTTCTCCCCCTAAAATTAAAATAAAAATGACAAAGGATTGTAGTCGGTAAGCAGTCGCTGAGCGGCCACGAAACCGTCGCTAATACCGACGGAATAAGTCCGTCGCTAATAATCCGTCGCTAAATGATTGTATTTTGGTAGTGGTATTAGGGGTAATTTTGCACCCAAAATTCTTATAAATAGGTTATAAATCTTCAAAATTAATCACATCAATTTTTTTCCCACGTATAATATTGACAAGCAAGCTAGTGTGAATAGGCTATTTAATATCATAGATAATGATCAACTACAATAGCAACCACAAGATCAACAACCGCAACTCGCACCGCAACATCAACGCGCACCGTAACAAGAGTTTGAATCAGAATCGAACATTTTGTATTATTTCAATAGAGTTTACAATGAGAGCGAAAGTGGCGATACAGAAAGATATTCCACTAAAGTTCTCCTTGAATGTTTGCATTGTAGAAAATGAATCAAATGGGGCCTAGCTATGATACAAGGAAGCTATGCCGACATCTGAAAATTTGTATAGATATCTAGTAACTTTGTATGAGTCATTAATTATAACTTATGTACTAGTAATATTAGTATGAGTCATTAATAAAATCTTGTATGAGTCATTAATTGCATATTATTAACTTTCAAATTATGCAGATAAACTTGGACTTTACATTTTGCATGTTACAAATTTGTAATTTTTCAATTTTATAACATTTATATATTTTTTTCCTGAAAGTTTTAAAAAAAAGGGGGCCGACCCGGCCTGGCCTAGGCCCGTTCTGTAAACCTTTCTAAATTAATTAGATAAATATTAGTTAGTTATTTATTTATTAGAATTAATAAATAATTATTTAAGGGCATTTTTTATTAAATAACTTAAATATCCTTTCTCGTAGCTTTGTTATAAGTAGCGTAACATTGATTTTTTTCCAACAAAATTTATATACATGACCTAGTCGAGCCCCTCTACACTTCTTTCATTCATGTCCCACTCAAATATGTCTCCTTTTGTTTCATTTTAATGACAACATTCATATATAAAATCATAGTTTAATATTTGACCATAAACCTAGGTCGTTCCAATCGAAATTGGAAGCACAATTTTGACCCGAACCTTTCGAACCATAAGATCGTCATGATCTAGACTAACCCTGGAACACTCATGTAGCTTGTGTCCCTACTCAATTGGGTCCCTATACACTCTCTAAAACCCCATAAATTGGTATGACATTTTTTAGGAAAAATTGTCTAGTGATCTATATTAGCCTACTTTTGCATCAGAATAACCTAAGCTAAGTGTCCAATAGTGCACCAACCCAACCCAACTAACATAGACTTAGTTAAGTAAATTATAGAGGTTTAAACCTAATAAATGGGCCTAAACTAAATAGGTACAGTCGTGTATAAATTGGACTATCACAATGCATTGATTGTGGTTAAATGGTGCATAAACAAGTTTCTAGCCCAAACAAATCAACCAAATGAACCCCAACTCAAACTAACTTGTAGGGGACCTACCTAATCCTAACCCAAGTGTTTTGGGCTCACTCTAGGGCATACAAACTCCATGGGACAACAGCCAACACGGCCTGGCTGGCAATTTTGGAGGCTATCCCCACGTCCAAATAGTTATCAAAACTACTCGTCCCATTTCCCAATTTGTTAGCCCACTTCTCCACAAACCTCTACACAGCCTATACTTCATTCCCCTTCCATTTTTCTTTATTTTCCAGCCCATAAGCCCTCTACAAACTGATAGAAGCTCTATGCACCTTGGCTGCAACTTCGGCCACTTCGGAGCGCTCCGACGATCAACCACGAAGGCGTAGCACCCAAGTAGGAAGCCTAGAAGGTACCTTTGTGTCTTGGCTTGATAGAGGAGGAGTCTCAAGGACGTAAGATGTTTCCCCTTCGAACATCCCTCACAACCCAAGTGGACTGAAGTGTTCCAATCGGATTCGTTGGAATCCAATCTTTTCAAGTAAGTATCCCCTTCCCTCTTGACTCCAAAATTTGTAAACTAGTTTTAGGACTTCATTGGCATGTCATGAAATAGGTAGAAATCCTAGTCACTTGCAAAAACAAAAGTGATCTTTATTTCACAAACTTTGTAAGAAGATTACAATAGAATTCTGGGAAAGTACAACTATAGGAATCCGATCTGAAGACGATCGCTTTATCCCTTGGACGATGTGAACTTTGAAGACGGTAGCCTCTGAAGAATACAGTAGCACTTTGGCAAGAACTCATGATCTCTGGTGATGATCTGAATGATCTCTGATCTGATCTAGTCTTGGTAATGAAGGACTTGAAACTCTATTTATAGAGTTCTAGAAAAATAACTAATTAGTAGTTATTTTTGGATTGTGCAGGATAGATTGCGCAGGCATTGGACTGCGCAAGCAGCGAACTGCGCTGGCAGTTACTCGATCGTGGACCAACTGTATGAGACGCGTGGCATTGTTTGATTGAAATGCGCTTGGTCGTGTACAGACAGTTGCCATGTGGTGAGCAATTGATGGCATATATGCACGTACAAAATATAGTTGTCTTGATGGACTGTGCCACATGAACTGTACTGGCTTCAGACTGCGCTGGGATTGAACTGTGCTGCAGGGAGTCTGGCAGACTGCGCTTCGATTGGGTTGGTAGCTTGGCTGCATGTACAGCTGTCCTCGAGCGCTGTGCTGCACAAGAAACAAACAGTTTCCTCGTTATTCGGGCTGTCAGCTGTCAGAAGATCTAATTTTCTGTCAGATAATGATGACACGGCCACGTCAGCTAGCGCGCTTGGATGCGTGCGCAGTTCGGCTTGCGCAGTTGAGTTGTTGCGCAATCTGTTTCCTGCGTAGTTCATTTGAAGGGTGCACAATTTGATTTTTATTGCTTTTTTGATGGGTGCAACTTGATTTTTAGGACCTACAAGACCCCCTTCAAAGTTTTCAAAATTTGAAAATATTTAAAGTTTCAAAATACTTTGAATTTCGAATTTAAAATCAAGTTGCGCAAGCGATGCCTTGACTGCACGTTTGGAGGAATCAGCTCCTAATTTCTTGGCGCAATCTGAGGGACTGTTACTTTTGAAAAACTATAAATAGTTTTCGTTTCTTTCTCTCATTCTTTACTTGTTTCCAACTATTCAAGAGAGAAAAGCTTCTGTGCTAACTCTGACCACTTCATTCTCTTCGCCGTCGACTTCAGTGGCTCCGAGACGTTCAACCGTCGAGAAGGGCAAAGCCCCCGCTGAGTCTTCGACTCAGGTTGCGCCCCGAATTTCTCGTCATGAAGTCGGTCACCCTGCGCTGCAAGGTAGATGATGAACTCGATCAAAACCCTTTTTAGGGTTCTTTGACATTGTCGAACCTTCATACCTCTCTCTTTTAGAGATTTGATGGTATTGTGCTGCCCTGTTTAGGGTTTTGGTTGCACACACAATAGTTTTCATTTTTATGAAAACTAATTCTTGCACAATCGGTTGGAAAGTGCTGGCAAATGTTCAGCGCAATTTATCGATTTGTGCAAGTCTGTTCAGCACAAACTGATGTCCTGCGCAAGTGTGTTAGCGTAATCTGATGACTTGTGCAAGTGGATGTGTTGGCGCAACTGGATATTTTGCGCATGTAGGCTACATTAGCACAATCTGATGCTATGCACATAGCGCAATCTGACATTTACGTAATTTGCTGATCTTTGAACAGACTCTTTGATTTTGCATGTACTGAATTCTGTCTTTTTGTTTGATGCAGTTAACCTCAGGGAAGACCCAAATTATGAGGTCTTTGTAGGGATTATGACTGAACCTAAGTTTAAAAAGGATCTTTCCCATGTAACATTTCCTCAGTATGCCCTGCCATCGTCTCGACAAGCCATCCTAATAGCACAAGACAATAAAACATTGCTGAGTCTGATGAACGGGCAGCCTCTGTAAATTGCTGACGCCATTATTCATAAGAAGCCTCTGTTTCTGTTTGGTGAGGCTCTTGATAAGATTTCTCAGCCGAGACCTCGAGTTGAACAGAGACTCTTTCAAAGGGGCGAGAAAAGGATACTTCTACCTGAGATTTTCAGGTGCCTTCCCCTATCTCGCTATGCTTTTACGAGCTATCCCAGGAGGATGGATTGGGATATAACTCCTCTCCAGCAAGCCCGAACGGGGAACATTTGTGTGAAGAAGGGGTCGAACAATAAGGACATGTTCTACAGTTCGTCTGAGCGTCACAGCTCTCTGCTCAGAAGATTGAAACCCGGCTGCATTCTACCGGAGAACTCCTCCTGCTGCTGCCAGTCCGAACGCCGATATTTGCAAACGAGTTTGCGAAGGTTGAGGGAAGATATCCAGAGCAAGACATTCGATTGATGGGTCTTGTGAATCCGGACAATAAGAGATGGAATTGTATATCCAATTGGATATTGGCTCAATTCGAAGATAAGCTCAAGGAGATTGAGCTGTATCAGGCGGTGTACTCTACCGTTTACGGCTTCCACCCCAATCCTCATCTGTTCCTCGCATTAGCGGAGAGGTACAACTTCAGGACAGGAACTTTTATGATGCCCTGTGGAGAGATTGGACTGGCTCTTTACGAGATAAAGTATATCTCGAGCTTGCCAATGGAGAATATCCCTTATGAGGAATTTGTCCCAACCAATGACGAGTTGGACAAACTTCGTCAGGAGAATGCTGATATGGTGGCCATCTTTGAAGAGCTGCTGTACCACTATAAGATCTGCTCCTTGTACTACAAGAGTGGTACCTCTGGCACTTGCTACTCGACAAAATGGTTGCCCTATCTCTTTCTCAACCACATCATGGAGAAGAAGACTAAGGAGCACGACAAGTACAACCCTAACTTCTTCAAACCACTCAGCAGTAGTGAAGTGATAGGATTGATGAGAACAAGGAGATGGATATCAAGATCGATGATGATCTCAATATCCTCCTTTCAAGACAGGAGATATTATTAAAAGTTTCATGAGGATGGGCTATAGGCCTATGTCAAAGGAAGCACAGCTGGCGGGTTTCCTACCTACTGGCTTCGACAATTCGTCGTCCCTGGAGCCAGCACCGTCGATCGCTTTCATCGAGGCGTATTATTTGCTGCCGTCCGCTTAGTCTTCGGCTATCGGATGGATCTGTTGTCGGCGATGACCTGCAGAGTAAATGCTGGCCTTCGCCTTTTTGTTGATTCGATGCTTAAAGGGAAAGGCAAAAAAGGGAGCTTTCCTCGGCTGGAGCTACCCTATACATATTTGTTCGGATGGTTGCTTCTGCACTATCCTTCATTGATGAACCCCGATATGGGGGCGGTAAGCGGCAGCTTCTTGCGGAGATTCTCCAAGAGTAAGTGGATATACACAAGTTTAAGAGATTTCAGACGTGCTCTGAATCTCGGAAAGGGATGGAACTTCTACTGTGTTCTCTCCAGCTGGCTATGAGCACATGTCTTCAAATCTGGTCGACTCTGGAAGGCAGCCTTTGGGTCATGCAGTTTCTGATTGGCTGAAGACAATCCGGCCGTCACACCTAGTTTACAGATTTGAAGACGAATATTATTTGGAGCCCTATCTTTCCGGTCGTTTTGTGCGCCAATTCGGCTATGACCAGTTTCATGTCGGCAATGCCATCACGTGCCTACAAAAAGTTTATTTGATCGATGGCGCCCGGGCTTGGGCCTACTATAATGCTCGAGATACAAGAACAACATTCTCGATGACGAAGAGCGATCATGGTCCTCGGATGGTGTACACATATTCACTTTTCTATACATCGGCAAATACCTTTGCCGAGAACTTCAGTCTCGCAGACAGCTTTGCGACAGCGGCCCGATTAAAGAAGGGAGCCTCTGTCGTGTCGGCTCCCGACAATGATGAAGAGCGTGAGCCGGCCGATGCACCGTTGGAAGCTTCGAGGGAAGCCGACTTCCCCGAAGAAGTCAACGAGCCATTGCATGTCTCATTAAAGGTTGTCTGATCTCCAGCCAAGGAGAGGAAGATGAGGATAGAGGAACCTTCTTCTCCAGTTGCTAAGAAGAAGCTTGTCTTGGAACCTTCGGAAAGGGTTACCACCCGATCATAATCTCGACAGCAGGTCGAGTCAATTCAGAGAGAAGAGGCGACGACCCCGACCTCTATTCAAAGACAAGAAAATGTTATAGATGTAGAGAGTCCGGAGAGACCTCTACACAGAAAGAAAATGGTCTTCAGAAGAAAGAAGGTAGTCACTCCTCCGAGACAAATCCTGTCATCGGTCGTGGCTAGTGCTATCGCCGGAGTCACAATATCGTTTCCTCCACCTGCCCCTGAACCCGAAGCTTTCAGTCCAGAGAGGAGGGATGAGGTTGTAGAGACCAGGGAGGAAGTCATGGAGAAAGAGGATGAAGTGTTGCGATCTCCTACACTTGCAGTGGAGACTACCCAGCTTCCAGCTACACCGAGAACACTTCATGATGAAGAAGATCAATTAATGATCGATGCTCTGAATGACTGCAACTTTGGCCTCCATGATGATGTAGATCCGGTCGCAGCAACTGATAGCGAAGAAGCACCAGAAGAAAGTGCAAATGATAAAGATACATCAACAGAAGCTGTTGATGACACTTAAAATCCAGAAGAAGATGTTGATGTACATGCATCACCAGAAAAGCATGCAGTTGAAGAAGTAGCACCTGAAGAAGTTACTATTGCTGATCCCAAAGGTATTGAATGATATTATCAATCTTCTTTTCATAGATTAAATGGCTGACATCTAAATTTTTATCCCTGCAGGAATTAAATCTTCCGATTCCTCCAATATGTACTGATATAGTGCCAATAAAGGAGATAGCCAGCGGTAGCAGACATTTTTCGGGAGGCTCCAAAGCAGGTAGTAGCCAGGCAGTAATGTCTAAAGCTACTTCTGCGACGTTGCAACTCGTGTCAGCAGAGGACAAACTTATCCCTGGACCCAGCAATGGTAAGATTGCTTACTTTTGATCCTTCTCGATAGTTGCTAATGACAGCCAACTGATGGTGTTTGTTGATTTCGCAGAGGAACATCTTGGAGGGGCGACTAGCTCTACCATGGCTCCTTTGTCCAAAGAGACCTCCACTCACGTGCAAAAAGCTGAACGTCCATCTGTACAGGCACCTGTTGCTTCGACATCCATGGGAGTAGCTGCTACTCTGGTGCCATTGCCACTAACAGATTCATAATCGGTTCCTTCACAAACCTTTTCTTCAATTCACTAGGACCCTTAGTAGAGAGGGTAATGGATAAAGAAGAGGTTGGTTTCCAACCTCTTATTTGATAGCTGCCATCCGGAGTCAAGGTGATCAAGTGCAAGCTGCTTACCTTGAACACATCCTAGACGAGCTAGAGGAATCGGTTGAGATCTACAAAGATCTGAATCGGGGGGAGGTGGAGCCCTTGGTACAGGCCGAGTTTGAGAGGATGTCTCAAGAGGCTGCAGTTGTGAATGTTGACTTCCAGATTATAACTCTCAAATAGAGATAATAGCATCTGCTGCTGAGGAGAAGGAAAGAAAGTTGCTGAGCTAAAAGCAGAATCTGCCCGTCTTCAAGAAGAGTTGAGACTTGTTCAAGCTACAGTTCGGCAACTGGATGCCCTGACCCAGGAAAGAAACGAGTATGTCACAACTTATCAAGCTGAAATCTCCCGTAGACTAGTAACCTTGCTGACTTTTGATGATAAGTCTGGAATGGAAGAAGCTAGGAGGCGAGTGATGGACTCTAGTGAGGAGCGACTGCAAATTTTAAAGCAGCAGATGACTAGCTTGATGACCCCGCCAGCGGAATAGAAAGACTTTTTGTATCTTCTGTTTTGTGACATGTAATGCCTTTTGATTTTGATCAATAAAAAGATATTTCTTTATGGCTTTATTATTTATTGCATATCTCATTTGGATATAAATAATAGCGATAGAAAATATATTCAGAGGTCTGAGACATGATATATTTCTTGATTTAGAAAATAATTATATTATTATATCTGCTCAGAGGTAATGTGGACATGGCAGAATATAATTTGTTGAATATCATCATTTCAGTAGACAACTTAATCAGAGATAACAAATACATGACAAGTTGCTGATATGAACGAAATAGATGAATCGTCAAAATGTGTGAACGAAATGAATCGTCAGGATGAACAGATGGACCATCAAATAAACTAGAATGAACGGATGAACCGTCAGATAGATGAAATAAACGGGCGAATCGTCAAGCGAATGAAATGAATGGGCGAACCGTCGGATGAATGTAATAAACGGGTGAACCGTCGGATGAATGTAATGAACGGGCGAACCATCAGATGAATGTGATGAACGGGTGAACCGTCAGATGAATGTGATGAACGGGCAAACCATCAGATGAATGTAGTGAACGGACGAACCGTCAGATGAATGTAATAAGGGAGAACCGTCAGATGAATGTAATAAACGGGCGAACCGTCAGATGAATGTGTCGCTTCATTGTCTTACGAATCTCTGTCTATAAATAGAACAAAAAATCAGATGGAATGATCACTTACACTTTTCAACATAAAGATGTTGTCTGGAGATGCATCCAAGAAGGCAGAGATCGCCCCAAAGGTTGAAGCGGTTACTGAAGAACGTCTAGTCAAGTCGGCCCAGCCAAAGCAGACAGAGGCAGACGAAGGTTCGTCTGCATCCAAACCGCCAAGGGACATCTTGGACTTCCTTCTTGAACCAGGGACGACAGAGGAAGAAGCGGCCATGAGGATGGCTGCTTGCAAGTTCCTGGTAGATTCGAGCAAGGATGTTTTCGGCTCTTTTACTGATTATGTTTTTGAAAAGGACGGCAGTGGTCCTCGTCCTGTCTATAAAAAGGACGATAGTGATTCTCGTCCTTGATATTATGTAACGTCATTCATGATGAAACAAAATCAAACTTTATTTATGAACTGTCTTATCATATTTACATAAAATCCTTGTTACATTCATACATAGTATTTCTTAAAAAATTTGCCATTGATGGACATCATTGTAACTCGACCGTCTAGCTCTGAGAGTTGATAGGCTCCATTTGAAAAGACTTTGCTCATAATGTAAGGCCCTTCCCACTTCGTATCGAACTTGCCCTTGCTCATGTGAGTTATAGTCATAGGACATCTGACGGTTGGAACGAGCTCTCCTTTCTAAAAGGCTCTGACTTTAATTTTGCTATTGAAGGTCTTCGAGATGCGGGCTTGGTATAACTCAATATGTTGTTGAGCCAATAGCCGTTTCTCGTCAAGCGCTTCTAATTCTTAGAGTCGAAGAAGGTCGTTGTTCTCTGTAGTGAGCTCATTGGCGATGGCAATCCTTAAAGACGAAATTTGAAGTTCTAGGGGTAGAACAGCTTCACAGCCGTACACCAAAGAGAAGGGCGTACAGCCTGTAGGATTGCAGACCGTAGTGCGATAGGCCCATAGACATTCTCCAAGCTTTTCACTCCAGTTTCGTTTGTTAGTAGACACAAACTTATTGAGGAGCTTGATGATAGTTTTGTTGAAGGCTTCAGCTAAACCATTAGCAGCAGGATTGTAAGCTGTCGAAGCGACATTGTCAATCCGATGATCGTCACAGAACCTTGTGAACTTTTGACTGATGAACTGAGGTCCATTGTCATGAATGATTCGTCGAGGTACACCAAATCTATAGATGACATAATGTTTAACAAAGTTGATGATGCTACTGGTCTTGACTTTAGCCAAAGGTATAGAATCGGCCCATTTGGAGAAGTAGTCGGTTATTGCTAGTATGAATCGATGTCCTTTAGAAGAAGGAGGATTGATGGGACCTATAATATCTATGCCCCAAGCTTCAAAAGGCTAGGAAGCAGCAGTCGGATAAAGAAATTCTGATGGTTGATGAATAAAATCTGCGTAGATTTGACATGCTCGACATTTTCTTGCATATTCGATGGCATCAGACACCATAGAGGGCCAATAGTAACCCATGCGTCGGATACGATCCTGTAGCTTAGGACGGGTTGATGTGCTCCGCTGACACTGTCGTGAGCTTCACGCAATACTTGCTTTGCTTCATCACCAGCAAGACAGCGCAAGAGTAGGTCGTCATAAGTCCGCCGGTAAAGAATTTTGGTAGTCTGAATGTAGTAGAATCGCAGAGATCGTCGACGAATACTCGTAGCCTCTTTGGGATCTTCGGAGAGTATTTCATGGACTACGAAATCGATGAAGGGAGCTCTCCAATCTTCACTGATAACATTGGCTTTTGTAAGGTTACTGAACTCAATATTACGATTATTTTCGATGCAGAACAATTTCCGATTAGAGACAACCACAACCTGCTGTCTTTTGATAGGGATGGCTAAGACTGCTACAATATTAGCCAAAGCATCTGCTTTAGTATTGCAAGCTCGACGGACATATTCAATGAAGAAGGCTTTGAATGATGTAGCCATGTTGATTGCCGCTTCATGATAAGGCACTAGATCTTGATGGTGAACTTCATAGGTTCCTCTAACCTGGTTAGCAACCAGCTTGGAGTCACCATAAACTTCAAGATATTCGAGGTCTAGTTGTTTAGCTAATTGAAGGCCAATGAGTATAGCATTGTATTCTGCCACGTTATTGGAGCAAGGTTCATCTAAGGAGTAGGCTTTTGGACAGTTGACCCGTCTGGAGAGATAAGAACCACTCCAACTCCTACGATAATGGCACCATTGGATCCAATCCTGGATGCACCGTCAAAGAATAGACGCCAAGTAGGAAATTCTTCGAAGATCATATTTGATTCCAATGTTTCGTCTGGAATTTCATCATAAAGTTTGGATGTCTCTGGTACAGGATGAGCTGCTAAGACATCCGCCAGTGCTTGACCTTTAACAGACTTTTATAGAACATATACCATGTCATATTGGGCTAGCAGAATGGCCCATGTAGCCAGCCGAGAATTGAGTGTGCTAGGCTTCTTCATCAGTACCCGAAGAGGATTAACTCGGGATATGACATGAATAGTTTGGCTAATGATGTAATGCCTCATCTTTTGAACAGAAAACATAAGAGCTAGGCATTCTTTTTCGACCGGGCTATAACGGTGTTCATCACCAATTATAGTACGACTGAGATAATAGATGGCATGTTCGTGACCTTCTTTGTTCTTTTGGGCAAGTAAAGCACCCAATGAATGATCCATAGCACGGACATATATTAAGAAATGTCACTACCACAATTCTAGTTTGAGGGTATTTTTGTCATTTTTGAATTATTTGAATTTAATATATATTATTAGGAATTTTTAAATAATTTAATTGAATGATATGATTTAAATACTAATACAATTATTGTCTTGTGATTTGGTTAGCCTAACCTAGATTGGACCTAACCTAGATGGGCCATAACTAACTTAGTAAGCCACTTTGAGAATTAGACGGTTTTGGTTAAGGGGTTAAGTCAAGTCTAGTTATGGTTAAGTGATTTGCAAAAGACTAAGAAAGAGCCTTTTGTTCTAGACCACACAATACCCTTGATTAAATCCTAGCCATAGGATAAAACCTAAAAACCCTAACCCTAACTATTATGACCAGCCAAGACCCCCTTGCCTATATAATGTCTCTATAGGGATTTGTGCCTCTTTCTTTATTAGTTCTTCATTTTCTTAAGGAATAGGTAAGCCTCCATTAAATTTCTTCCTAGTTTAATCAATAGGACTCCTTTTTTATTGGGATTTCTTCCATTATGATCTAATCAATGTTTTCTTGCTGATGGTGGAGTCAAATCTCAGATTTGCATCAATTTAGGGATTTTGGGTGACTTTGAAGAACTCCTTGGAAGAGACTTTTTGTGTTGAAGAACACCCATAGGTACATTCTATTCCACCCATTAAAACTAGGTTTAAATTGCATATTCATCTAGCCCTAGGTGTCCTGGTTCTGAAGGTATAGGATTTGCCAATTTTCGTGTCCTGTACGTGTCCGTATCGGACACGTATCAGTGGCATGCACAGGTGTTCGACGAAATGCCATTTGTGGCATTTGTTCGAGTTTTCAAATTGTGTTTGAATAGAAATTCTCATTTTGATGTCGCTTACACGATTGTGATTTACTGGAGTGGTTTTGAGTCATGATCATAATGGACTCGCGGACACGGTCGCCCGTGCCTGGACGCACTGTCCTGCTACCTGCAGGGTCGTACGACTCATACAGGACACGTGGGTGCGTGCCATTGGACGTGGAGCTCGGGGCAGTGTCGGACATAACACTCCCCAAGTCTCGTGTCACTTGGTGGCGTGGCGTGTGCGTGCGGACACGTGCACAGGCCAACCGAGCTCGTGCAGTCTCCTATGCGCGTGTGCAATGGTCTGGACACTTGTGTCTAGTGTTTGTGGACACAAAATTAAGGGTATGACACGTGCACACATTGATATTAATTACCAACCTTTTTAAAGGATTATTAAATGATATTTCATAGCCGAATGTGAATTCCCCTATTTTCTGATACACTGAGATATCAGTGATATAAATCATTGTTCTTGTATTTATCCTTCACTAATTTTCTTGATTAAATGTTAAGTGTTAGTTATGTTTTGATTACCTGAATATTTGACAACATAGTTTAGATTAAATTCCCAGTTTTAGAAGGTTTACATGATTGAACTGTATTGATTTGGGGTCCTATTTCTGATACTATTTGTGTATCAGTGCAAATGTTCCACTATTTCTTTTCCTGTTCGAATTTCATTAAATGATTTATAGCATGAATTAGTTATGTTATAATTACTACACATTTCATAACATGTTTAGGACTATAGAATGTTTAATCCAGAGATTTTGGCATTTTATGATTCCTTCATGTATCACACTGTTAACTGTTAACTAGAAATCCTGAGATTCCCTTGTTGAACTGATTTTGGTTGGTTTAGGATTTGAATATATAGAGGTAAATATATCACAAATGATTGAACAATGGTCACATGAATTGATTTCCTATTCCTTTTCTAACTGTCGAATTGGTTGAACTGCCTTGTTGGACTGATGCATAAACAGATGTTGAATCCTGTTTTCCTTTCCTGTTAAATTGATTTTTAATTCCTAGACTTAATGGTTAATCCTAATCACACTATTGCATTACCTGTCACCTATCTATTCCTATGTTTATACAAAACCTGAGATTACTGTATAACCTGTCATTGATTTACAATGTAAGGGAATCATGAGTACCACATTAAATGGTTCACACAGTTCACTGTCACGTTTTTTCCTGCCACACACACACATTGCATACGAATTTCCTGCACACTGTATAAAACATATATTCCTGTCATGCATTCCTACACCATTGTAATATCAATCACATAACTTCCTGTTTCCTGCACACAATTCATCCTATCACACAGGTTCACAACCACAAAATCTGAGAAAGTGTAGGATTAATATGATATGAATTCCCTTCCTTTTTACTGGGTTTTGTTTTGATATAAAACCTGAGATTAGTATAGGTTCAATGGTTGATTTCCTTTTTCCTGAAACCTGGAACTCAATTACATGTAGCATTGCCACTGTCAATTGCATATCCTGAGAACAATTCACTGCGACACATTCCTGAGAATACTAACACTCAAACATACATTACATTACCTGTCAACGCATTCCGCCTCTATCCACACACACACATATTGTATCATATATATATACATATAGATAATTCCTAATATATGTATGTGTGTGATTATAAAAATATATATATAATATATATATGTGGGTCAATAGTTATAATAGCCTAATTGTATATGTGTGGTGGTAGAGTAGCTTATGGGATCTTTAGATAGGTGATAGCTCATGTGCTAGGCACGCCTATATGTATATAAGGATATACATATACATTCATGTGTGATAAGTGTTATAGGTATATATGTTGTATTGGCCTATGTGTGTCTATTAGACTAGTGGGGGGCTTAGTTAGACTGTTTAGTCTTGGTTAAGCCTAGTTAGACTTGTTAGACCTAGTTTGACCATAGTTGACCTAGGTTTGACTTCTTGGTTGACCAGGGTTGACCAAGAGTTGACTTTGACCTAGTTTGACCTAGACTCATGTAGAATGCATAGTAGAGCTTCATATTATCATTTTAGACTTGTTGTGACTTGTGCTGTTCTGATTAGGAGCCAGACACCACTCTTCGGACAGTATTCATCTTGGATATTCAAATAGCAGGCGAGTACATTCTCTGATCATTTCATATCATGTTTAGGATTATATTTCCTGCTTTAGACTATCTTACTTGATGCTGACACGATGGAACACGGATTAGTACTATATGGATCCCTTCATGAGATGTTATCCCTCTCGGGAGCATCAGATACTTTTGACCAGTGTTTCACTTACATCACGTATCTTATGCTTATCATCATGAATCTTCGGGAATCAGCTAGTGACTCATGTACCCTCATGATCATCAACCCTTCATG
>JANAVB010036399.1:25000-30000 GCA_029216955.1 Iris pallida
CAACTTGTGTGTCAAAACCATCCCGTGCTTGCAATGTCAACATTACTCATACTTTGCCTCTAGACCACTTCTCGTGCCACAACGTTAACCTATCATGTCGTGCTTGCCTTTCGGCCAGAATCAGAGACGCAACTACGCGGTAGTACCCAATTTCCTTACGATCGTGCTATAACTCATTTGTGTCGTGCCTCGCAACTCAGTGCGACTCAACCATATCGCCGCCTCGCGGCTCGTGCCATTTGATCACCAACCGACTTTGCCTTGCGGCGGTTTCCTTGACTTAAACTCAAACAACTCAACCAACTTATGCAACTATATGCCGACAACTCAAGACTCAATGCCACATCTCGTGCCGAAGCACGTCGCCTATGTTGTAGCCATTCTTTAAGCCCAAACATGTGTACTCTAACTTGTATACACCTTCGACAACTCAACTCAATCCAAAGGCATACCCGCGGATCTGCCGCTATGCTGACTCATCTATATGATTTGGTCACTGACTCCCCGAGCCATAGTGGACTCCTTTTTGCTGAGTATAGGATGGACCTTCTTTGGGTAGCTAGCCCTATTCTGCGTCCACCGAATACATTGCCCCAGGCGCAGCTTGGCTCCCAGAGCCTTTATGTTTCCTTAGGCCGCAATCGGTCCCGTGGCGCCACAGGTTGCCGATTCGGGGAAACTCTACCTTGTCGACAAGTTGTCCATGACCATGCAAGACCGACTCAAACTGACGTCTCACACAGTCATTCACTTCTGGTGTTACCATCTCTTTTAGTGCCATTCCTCTCTTTTAGTGCCATTTCTCACATCTGAGATCTTGCCTCGACGACCCGTAGTCGCGAGCATTGTTCTTTCTTGCCTCAACGACCCAGTCGTGAGCATTTCTTTCTTTCTTCCTTTCTTTTAACTCAAGACAACAACTTATTTAGACACTTTCCAAAACTCAACTAATCGATCGTGGCCTGTGCCTTTAAAACTCTAGGATCGTGCAAACATGCCTCAACTCGATTTCCGCTCTACGCGGCGCTATCGCCCAAGCCATACTTTATATGACGGGCCGTGGGATCGTGGGACTATTTAAGTTGACAACCGCAGAATAAGCGGGACAGCACTTGGAACGACTTAGGTCGATCGGCATAACTTTGCCTAACTTACTCAAGCCTACACCTATCGAGCAAAGGCTGCGCCGAGCCTTGCTCCGAGGGAATGTGCCGTGCACGTACTCATCTTTGGACGACCAAGTCATTTGGGTGCTTAGGCTTACGCCAGCAGTCATGCGACGCAACTTAACTCTTGGGCAAGCCAGGGCTATGCCAAGCCCTGGACGATGGGACCGTGCATGCTTTAACAAGCATTCACGCAGGCGACGCCTATGACTTAGGCTATTTCATAACTTTGTGTCGAAGACCAACTTTCCTTCTCCCAAGCCACGGGACGAAGGACCGAGTGTCATTTTCAAAGCATGCCGTGTACCAACTCTAAGCCGACCGTGGGACGTTTTTCCATGTTCTAACTCATTTCGACCCGTCGGGATTATTCCCTTTAGCTATGTGGGTTCGTATCTTTTATCTTCAAGCCTACTTGTGCAAGTTGAAACCACGATTTATTATGTGAAGGCCAAGATGAGGCAAGTTCACCGAAACTACCCCACCTGAGCGATGTCTTCAAACGGCCGTTGCAAGGCCAAGTCCGAACGCCGTCGGCGTCTCGATTCCTCCGATTGACTGAGCGGGACGGGGCACTACAACATACACCACTCAGAACAAGTCTCGTCCTCGAGACTTACTGAGTACTTACTTATTGACCTACCACTTTACTTGCCTTTCTAGAACTCTCGCATACACTACGCCTATGCGTTTCCTCAATCCGAGCCACGCTCGTACTACCCTCAATCTTTTCTTCGAATCTCTATTTCAAAATCCTCAACACTTTTCCATTCCTCAAGTCTTACTTGATTCAACATATCACTTGGTTGGATCGTGCACATATTTCAGGCGTCCCCAAAATACATGCATTTCAGCCAAGCCTTGTGATAGCGAATCCGACATCACCACTCAAGTCGGATCGTGCACGTATTCAAGCGTCCTTGATATACATGCATGTCAACCGAGCTTGCGAGTGGTGCCTCCACAAATCCTACCACTTCACACTCGGACGTCTGCCTAACCGTTAGGCTATGTCTTTTCGTCAGTATTGGAATCATAGTTCCCAAACAACAATATCAACACTGACCCCATCCTAAGGTCAAACCAAGTTGATAGTACGGGTTTTCTACCCAAGCTCGCATCACTCCGATTTCTAAACATCGAGCATCGATTTCCTACGCACATCCCAACATTTGTCGTACGGGGTTCGAGTAATTCGGTAAAGCCATCCTACAACAACTCGCATTCGACCAAATTCTTCGACGTATCAATATCGCTTGTTCAACAAACCATTTCGCATAGTCTATCTCTTCGAACACGTTCGACATAATCTGCCTTTACAAATCCTTCCAAGTCAAGCACGCTACTACGTAATTCAACGCTAAACCATAATCCACATTTCTCATTTTCGAAGTCGTCTATTCCAATTCACGAAACCGATCACAAGGTCGTCTAGCTTAACAACGTGTTGTGCCCCGATCTCACGCGAGTCAGATTATCCGCGGTGGGCATGAATCACCATGCACGCTCCCGCGAGATAGTCATTCTCATCGGGACGTAACTCTTGTTTTGTGTCTAGACTAATTCATTCTCGATGCGCGGATTGGACCTACTCAATCCTCAAGTTCATTTTATTCATCGATCACAAGTCAAAACATCCTCGAATCTTCATTCGCATCAAACCGACAAGTCGAGACAATCAAAGTTGCCGCGTCCTGATTTTTCGAGTTCGATCATTCCCGCAACATGAATCACCATGTCAGCGCTCACGCAGAACGATCGCCCCAAATTCTGACGCAACGCATGTGCGAGGCTAGAGTTGCGCTCGCGCAAGACAAGATCGTCGACGTTGTGGCCATCCGCATAACTATCAAGATACGATCACTTTTATCCAACATTCATCTCAAATAAAAATCCAAAACATAGCATCCGATCGAACAATAACACTTGCACGATCGTCTTTCGCTGAGTTAGAGTACCCCCGAGTTATCGCATAGCGATCTTTGATACGCCTCAATACCATCGACGATATGCGTAACCTGACGATCTTCCTTTGCAACCAAATTCTGAGTCGTGCGAATGGTGCTATCGTCCGACTGGATAATTTCCTCGACATTCATAACACCAATTCCGATCATTTTCCCTCGAATCATTTACAATATCAATTTCCTCCAACCAATTTCACGTATTCCTCATCCGTCCATCTTAAGTCATTGACCAACTTATTTTCCTCAATTCGCATCGTTCGACATCCCTGAGCTTATCGCATACACCACTCAGGAATGAAGTTATTCAACCAATCCTCAACTTATTATTTGATTCAAAATCGACTTCTTCAATCCCGTTCGAACCATACCTCAAAACCCAAGCACGCTCATCTATATCGCACCGACGACATCGTCGCTCGATAGCACCCCTATCGATACTCATCTTACTTTACTCAATCGAGTTCAACTCATTCTAGTTCGACGCTATTCAATTCCCGCACTCGACTTTTCTATGGTCGACGCAACTTTGGTGTATATGCCCAGCCCGACTTAGCCAACCGTGCTTACGCAAACCATCTTTTGTTTCTTATCCAAAAAACTGTTCTCCTATGTTTTGCAAAATAGTTAGACTTATTGTATGGACATCCCGTGGAACAATTGAGAGAGAGCGCACCAACGATATCAACTTGCGGAAGCGACAGAGTTTGCGGAAACAACGAGTTAAAGAATTCAATCGGTTATCCAAGGACGTAAAGCCGTGCTCTGATACCACTATGTCACGCCCCGCTCCCGTAGGAGCGATCGTCCTCGCTAAGGCGTGATGCCGCACGAGCCTAGATTGTGCTCGTGCAAGGCGGGTTCCATAACGGCCGATTTCAGCGGCTGCGACGGGGTCGTCGCACAGAAGTCCCGAGCAGAGACATTGAATATTAGCAGCAGAATTTAGAACAAAATACAAGTCATTCAAAGATGATCTTTATTGATATTGAAACAAAGATTACAATGGGGCGCAAGGCCAATGTTACAAGTCTCTCAAGCTCACTCAAGCTCACTTTTCTCTCATTACAAGTTCACTCTGCTCTCTCTCTCATCTCTCAATTACAAGTCTTGATCCAACGGAAGCTTCGGAAGGCGATGTCCATACATTATGTCCCGTATAAGTCTTTAGTCCATACGGCCGCACGCTTCGAATCGCCAAGGAACTCCATGCCTCGACGCATCCAAGCGAGCTCCGCGCCACGAGCTTCTACCTGTGCCTGCACATGTAAACTATGTGGGTGTCAGTACCACTGTACTGGTGGAATGAGCTTCTCGCCCACCCATACAAAACCTACACGTTCATTTACTTTGTGCAGTTTAAATCCCATTTCGATTGTCTTTCTACTCTTGCCTTAGGTTCAATTTTAGGACCGGCGCCTTGGCGCAACTTGTGTGTCAAAACCATCCCGTGCTTGCAATGTCAACATTACTCATACTTTGCCTCTAGACCACTTCTCGTGCCACAACGTTAACCTATCATGTCGTGCTTGCCTTTCGGCCAGAATCAGAGACGCAACTACGCGGTAGTACCCAATTTCCTTACGATCGTGCTATAACTCATTTGTGTCGTGCCTCGCAACTCAGTGCGACTCAACCATATCGCCGCCTCGCGGCTCGTGCCATTTGATCACCAACCGACTTTGCCTTGCGGCGGTTTCCTTGACTTAAACTCAAACAACTCAACCAACTTATGCAACTATATGCCGACAACTCAAGACTCAATGCCACATCTCGTGCCGAAGCACGTCGCCTATGTTGTAGCCATTCTTTAAGCCCAAACATGTGTACTCTAACTTGTATACACCTTCGACAACTCAACTCAATCCAA
>JANAVB010036399.1:45000-47500 GCA_029216955.1 Iris pallida
CGAAGGCCTTTGTGCCGAACCACGACATACTTGAGTTGGAAGGAACCGATGCTAAGAGTTGCAACCGCAAGACGTGCTTGAATAACCTTACGCTGACAATAGCGAACGAGTACACGAGACTGAAGTATCGTTCGAACGGGATGGTTATGCACGCAGCCTTTTGGCTAAGTTGTGCCGAGTATCGCACACCTAGACTTTAGGGTGGAAACGAGTTGCGAGCGAGATTGACTATCGCTCGGACGAGAATAAGGGAGACTTAGAACGTATGTTGATAGAGACGCTACTTGACCGGCGCTAAAGCGAACACGTGGAAATGGTTCTTAGGTTTTAAAGAATGAGCGAACGCGCAATTGGACATGTCGATCGGGAGTCGAATAACCTTTGGAGGATTTGTAGAATGACTTGACTCCGAGTGGTGTATGTGATAGCTTCGAAGAAGGAAAAAGAGGGAGTATCGATGACTAGTCGAATGGCTCGAACCCTGAGTGGTGTATGGACGTTGTAGAAATTGTTCGAGTCGTTCGGACGGATTGAGAATGCGTAGTACGAATCATGAAACGAATGGAGGTCTTGGTCGAGGAAACATAGGGGATCGTGCATGCAAATTTGAATTTAGTCGAAGGGATTGAAACTTGAGTTAAGGTGAATTACGCATGGGCGAGATCGGGAATAGCACGGTCTAAAGATAGCACGCATGGAAAACGTTGGTTTGAAGATACGAGAATGAATAAAGAATTGGAATGAATGTTGCTCGATGACGAGTTAGCACGAGACAATGTGAATTGAGGAATTAAGTTGCACGACTCAGAATTCGTTGCAAAAGGAAGATCGTCAGGTTATGTGCATCATCAATGGTATTGAGGCGTATCAAAGATCGATGTACGATAACTCGGGGGTACTCTGATTCGACAAATGATGACCGTGTTAGAAGTCATTGTTTTGAAGGATGCTATGTTGGGGATCGGATAGAAATGAATGTTGGATGGAGAGGAAAGTGACTTGATTGTTCGGTGATGACCACAACGACAACGATCTTGTCTTGTGCGAGCGCAACTCTAGCCTCGTACATGCGTCACGTCGGATTTGGGACGATCGTTCCGCGTGAGCGTTGGCATGGTGATTCATGTCCAGCGGGAATGATCGAACTCGAAATACCTTGACATGACAATTTTGATTGCTTCGACTTGTGGTTTGAAGCGAAGGCGAATCGGAGGATTGATCGGACTTATGAGGGACAACGAAGAAAACTTGAGGATTGAGTAGACCCAATCCGCGTATCGAAAATGAGTAAGTCTAGATTCAACGCAAGAGTTACGTCCCGATGAGGACGATTATTCCACGGGAACGTTGATATGGTGATTCATGTCCGCCGTGGATAATCAAACTTGCGTGAGATCGGGGCGCAACATATTGCAAGGCTAGACGACCTTGTGATCGACTACGTGAATTGGATAGGATGGATAGGTGAATTATACTAAACATACTTGAAGAGATAGACTATGGTAATTGCTAGTGCGGACGCACGAGACTGACATGTTAAGGATTTGATTGAGGATAACCTATCGTAGGATGATTTTCCTAAACGAGCTCAGACATGGAGCGGAGAATATGTTGATGCGAATAGGAGACACTGCTTGATGTTTAGAAATTTGAGTGAAACAAACTTGGGTAGAAACTCCCGTACAAGCAAACAAATGGTTTGACCATAGGATTTGGGGCGAGCGTCGTGCAATGACCTTGCACGATGAGCAATAGACTTGACTTGTAACTATGACCTTGTGAGCTGACCTAGCGGATAGGCGGACGACCCTATGCCGAGTGATTGAACCTATGCGATGTCACTTACAATATCGTCTGGACGGACGATAGACTTTGGGCAACAAGACTTAGAGTAGGACGGGGAATTTGGAGTGTGCGTGAACGACAATGAGAATAGCCCCAAAGGATGGGAATGATAGGAATGGATGAGGCGCAAGTAAAGTTGAAATAACAAATTGAATCATTGGTCGGAAGAGGTACTCGATGATAGTGCAATACTTGATCTTGAAATCGGACAGAAATTACTTAGACTTGGTCGACCCCGCTAAAAGAAATCATACTGATTTCGTGGACAATAACGCTTGAGAAGCGAACCGGATCATCTCGAGGACCGAGATAAACGATAGCGAGATACACATGAGTTCGGTTTTAAATCGAATTTAGCGAACGATTTTAGCAAATCAAAACTATCACGAGTAGCTTGTCCGTCTTCGCTAATCGCTAAGCTTGGTTGAAATGTACTTATTCGGGGGACGCCTTGAATATGTGCACGATCCAAACTCAGCGATGTGATGAACTCGAATGCAGCTGCAAGTGAGTGTTGCGATGCACATGAACGAATGAGTGAGTTAACCTCAACCTATGACTCTCGTGTTTGACGAATTACAACACACCTCGTGCGACCGTTTCAGTCCTATGATACGTCGAAGCAAGCAACCGAGTCGAAGAAACACTTGAATTG
>JANAVB010036400.1:0-51217 GCA_029216955.1 Iris pallida
GGCGGAAGCAGTCCCACTAGCAGAAGTAAAAAGCTCCAGGGTGGTCAGCTTTATCAAATACCATGTCATTTACCGTTTCGGGGTACCCCGGCAAATCATCCATGACAATGGTCCTCAGTTTATCAGCCACATTTTCAGCAGGTTCTGTGACAAGAATCGCATTTAAAATGTGGCCTCAACCGCCTACAATCCGGCAGCAAACGGATTGGCCGAGGCGTTCAACAAAACTATCGTCAGGCTACTCAAAAAAGTCGTGTCATCCAACAAACGCGACTGGAACGAAAAGCTTGGCGAATGCCTTTGGGCCTACCGCACAACGGTACGGACCCCAACAGGCAACACTCCATTCTCCCTGGTCTACGGGAGCGAAGCAGTACTGCCTCTCGAGATACAGATACCTTCGCTCCGCGTGGCAATCACAAACGATCTCACAGAAGAAGACAATCAACGTCGTCGTCTGCGGGAACTGGAGGCACTTGACGAAAAGCGTCTCCTAGCTCAACAACGCATCGAACTTTACCAAGCCCGTATATCACAGGCTTTCAACAAGAAGGTCAAGCAAAGAACTTTCCAAGTTGGCGACCTGGTTTTAGCAGTCAGAAGGCCAATGGTGTTAACTCACAAGACACCAGGGAAGTTCGAGCCCAAATGGGAAGGACCCTTCATCATTGAGACGGTATACTCAAACGGTGCTTACCGGCTCGCCAAACCCAATGGGGACTTGTTCATGATGCCCATCAACGGCAAGTTCCTAAAGAAGTACTATTCTTGACATCCTCCAAGACATGTATTTCCCCAAACAACCTCTTCTCACAAAATCAATCGCTTTCGGAACCCAGCTGTTCCGTGGCATCCTTCCGTAGAAAGATAACCACGTCCACATTACCTCTGAGTTGTCTCTCTACATCCTACAAAGCGGAACCTTACACTTCGTGAGCTTACGCTATCCTTCATGTTTACCACGTCCACATTACCTCTGAGTAAACATCCCGTACAAACAACTCCTATGTTGTCGTACATTGATCGCAGAACTTCCACGTCCACATTACCTCTGAGTTGTTCAGCGTATCCCCCAGGATCATTCCTACCACGTCCATAAACACCTCTGAGTAGGAAGATTCTATCATTCGAACCTAATGATTGCCATGTCCACATTACCTCTGAGCAAACATGTTGGTTCCTTTATACTTATTATCTGTACCTAAAAACCAAGGTGCGTAAAAGATAATAGGTCCACATAAATCATCAAGTTCATGAGATTAAAAATGAACACATCACAAAGAGATAGTGTATTTCTTTATTTTTCAAAAAAAAAGAGAGTACAGAAATACGCTATTTCCCCAGCAAGAATTGAAAAAACACATAAAAAGAAGAGAAGCTACAATCCCCGATCCTTTCCAGGGTGGGATGAGAGTTCTCTGACTCGACGTCTCAGGTCGGCAGTGCGAGTTTCCACAGTCGCCTGGACTCGCAGCTCGGCTTCTTGACGCATTAACCCGACAGCCTCAGCAGAAGTTTTACTCTCATACTTCTCATCAAGCTGTCGTCGCTGCTGAGCCAAAGCAAGGGTCCGTTGAGTAAGAGTCGCTTCCTCCTGCTTGAATGCCACGTGTTCAGCCAGGACACGATCAGCTTCTAGTTGAAGTTGGGCCCGCTGGTCTTCAAGACGGCGCATCTGAGCATCAACCTCTGCGATGTTAGCGTCCACCGCAGCCCGCTTCTCCGTCGTCTTCTCCATAGATTGAGACAACTGCTCCGCTGCAGCCTCAGTCCCAGCCACTTCACGCTCCCAACTGCTCACATCGGCCCGATGGAAAGCCTCGATTTCAGCAATCAACTTCCCTATCTCTGCATCTATCAAGACAGAGAGGTCATTTCGTTGGATGCGCTGCAGTTCCGCGAGCCGCTCGTCCAGCTCAATCACCGAAACCTCCAGAATTTTGGCCATATGGTCATGGCCTTGGTGAATGCGGATCAGCTCGATACAAGGCATTGCCAAAGCTTTTGCTGTCGCAAAGCTCCCCTTGCCATCCATCACTGCAGATACTCCTTTCTCCAGTATTTTGTACACTCCCTCGACGAGGAACTTCACATACTCGTCGGCATTCGCCAGCACCTGCGGCGTCATAGCAGGAGTTGAAGGAGCTACTACAGTTTGCGGACCGGAGGAGGATCCGCCAACCTCGATCTGAGAGGTTTGAACCTCGGCTGCAATAGGCTCTTCATCAACAGGGGCCAGACTGCTAGCCCGAGGTGCCGAAGGAACAGAAGGAGCCGGCACATGCGTCGTGGTAGTACCCCAAGTAGAAGGAGCAACAGAGGGTTCCACACCCTTACCCTTCTCAAGCCCGGAGACATCACCGACGTCAACGGCCACCTCTCCTACCCCTGACGTTCTATCAGCATCAGCTACCTCCCCCGGCAAAACGGGGAGATCAACATTTATCTCCTGGCTAGCCCCAGGAGACAAGACCGGCAGAAGGGTCTCATTCTTCTCAAGTCCCTCTACAGGGACAGAATCTGTCGCTACCGCCTGATCGGTAGCCATCTCTATGTCCATGGTTGAAGCCAAGGAAGGATTCGGCAATGATTCAGCCGACCTCCCTTCATCATGACAAGGAGGGGAATTAACCCTCTCCTCTATCCTCACCGCTTCTGCTGCCCCCACAACGGACCCTTGCAACGCTGGAGGGACGTCACCAGAAGGTGACGAACTCCAATCCACTTCATCATCAGGATGCCTCGAGTCTGTAGGACCCTCAGCGTCCAAGGCCTCCACGGCAGATGGTACTATCCCAGAAGTTGTTGCGACTTCAAAGTCAGGAGATACTAAAACCTCCGCGGGAACATCTTCGGGACCCTCCTCCACAGGAGACATCATCGTTGGTGGAATGCACTCCTCAGAAGAGCCTGCCACCTCCTTCGGCTTATCGGTGCCCGATTTCGAAGCACGAGACTTCTTCTTCAATCCCTACAAGAAGAAGAGCATAAGTCGCCACAATGACATAAAAAAACTGGAATTATGAAGCACTCCTTACCTCAGCGGGAGCTAAGCCCGTTGGCGTTACAAGTGGCGTTTCCGTAATCTTCGGGGTCGACGTCCTTCTCGACCTTTTTGGTACAGTAGAACCAGCTTCTGTGTCAGCCCGTCTTTTTCCGACAGACGGGTCTCTCACTGGTGCCACAGCAGCAGCCCGATACCCCGCTAATTCTGGCGGACGATATGACCGAGCTGCCACCAACATATTCGTTGTTGCCTCCAACTGGGTTCCAATGATGAAACTAGTCTCCCTGTCATAACCAGGAGACATAGTATTCATAGTACAATACAGCTTGGCGGCCGGATATAAGATCGGCGGCCGAGGATTGCGAACTGGTGTGGTAAACTTAACGCTAGTGCATCCAGCGTTATAATACTGCCAGCCCCGGGCTCCATCCAGCAAACTCCCGATGAAGCCTAGACTGCTACTGGCATTCCGCAGCATTAGCTGAGTGTAGCCAAATTGACGAGCAAATCGGCTTGGCAAGTACGGTTCCAGATAACACCTGTTCTGATTACGGTAGACCAGATGCGAAGGCCGGATACTCTGCAATCAACGAAAACTCCATTTCGGCAAAGTAACCGCATCCTCGCCAGAATCAACCAAATCCTAGTCGGCCTCGAAATTCTTGAAGATCGGGCCAACCTTCACGATTTCCCACCCCTGAAGGAAGGACAAAACCCTCCTACAAACGGGGACGCCAGTGTAAGACCACTTCCTCTTGTAGAAGCGGCGAATGAAGGCATCTCCTTCAACATGGTCCTCCTCAGGACCAGGACTCATCACATTCGGATGATGTAAGATCAGCCAACCCATAAGATAATGGAAAGGCAGCTCGGCCCGGGGAAAGTTGTCATTATTACCTTTCTCGTGGATCACATCATCAGCAAAAGACCTCAAACCGCGCAGCAGGTTGCACACCATCGCAGGGAGGAGAGCCAGAGGTCGTCCGAAGGCCAACTTCACTGCAGGCAAAATGAGATTCCGATGTACCCTCTCAACAGCACCGGATCCCCCTACAAATATGTAATCCCGGAGCCATATCATCAAGTTGGCCGTCAACACTGCCTTAGATGACATCCGGTGCCCGCAGTGCCAGAAACAGCTGTACGTGTTCTGGCCGCTCTCATTTGAATGTGGGGTCCTCTCGTCCAGCCGGGTTATTTCAGAACTCACTTCCGCGGGTGTCAAGCCCTGCGGAGTCGCAAACCGGATCCTCGAAGGATCCGCCAAATCCTATCTGAAAACATAGTCCCTCCAAGCAGTCACGTGAGGTTGGGTCTTACCCTTGTCCCTCCGGTACATCAGATAATGATGGCTCGTCACCTCCTTGAAAACGGCCATCATCTCCGGGTCCTTATCTTCCAAGACCTGGATCTCTTCATTCGATGGGAAATATTCCTCGTACGGTTCCGAGCCCCAAGGAAGCTTGGACACTTCGTACATCTCATGAAGGGCCAATCCCAACTCCCCCACTGGAGTAAAGAAGCTGCCAGTCTGGGCATTGAAAAGCTCCAACAGCGCAAGGAACATCGGCTTATTGAGGTCCACGCCTGCCTGCGTGGCCCGAATGGCGGCAGTCAGCCCTATCTCTTTAAGCTCAACTTTGAACCTGGAAAGCACCCAGGAGGTCAACTCGTCCCACTTTGGGATGTAGTGACACCAACCTTCGACTCTAAAACCAGCTGTCGGATACGTGACCTTCGACGTCAGCATCCGATTTGCAAAAGTCGGGGCACTGAAGGGAAACGTGTCATTTGGGACTTCACTATAGATGCTCCCGGGACGCAAAGCTCGGTAACTGAACGAAGAACCAGTTCGTGAAGCGGTCAAGGTGTCTCGCTGGTTCGAGGTGGTGTCAATCGAAAGGGAGCCCCCCAAGGCACCTCCTTGAGAAGGAGTAAGTTCCCAATCCATCCTTCTCTTCGAAGCTAGACGGTAAAAGGCTGTCAGTGGCAACTGGCGGTCAACCTGTCGCATGTATAACATCATGCCCTTAGCAGCAAAGAACCAGTCTTCTCTGATCTTCAATATCTTCGCTTCGGAAGAGACTAATCGGTCGCCAAACAGAAAGGCAGGCTTTAAGAAAGTCACACCTTCAGAATCAGCAGACTTCAGTTTACCGCTCTCCATCATACTCTGGAGGAAAAGCGGCAACTGGACCTGGATTTGTAGCATCCTCTCACGAGGTTGGTCCTGAAGGATAGCATCCTTTGCAGGGTTGATCACCGCCTCATCAAAATCAACTCCCATCTGACAAAGAGAAGCGTCCAGGAGGACCTCATTCAACAAAGGGATCGTCATCGACACTGGCACGACAAAAGTGGAAGTCAGGCAAAAAGACAAAATATGTCAAGCAGACTGGCACATTGCCAGGATATGAACCCGTGCGCATCTGCTTCGGTGCATCATCAGGGCATAGGCCCATGCGCGTCAGCATGCCTCGGCGCATCATCAGGGCGTAAGCCCATGCGTGTTGGCATTGGAGCTTCGGCGCATTATCAGAGCGTGAGCCCATGCGCGTCAGCAAAGGCTTCGGCGCATCTTCAGGGAATAAAACCCATGCCTCGGTGCATGATAAAGGTATAAACCTATGCACGTCGGCAGGATAGAACCTCGGCGTATCATTAAAGACCGAAGTCTATACGCGTCGGCAGTTAGGGCACAGAGCCCAAAGCAGAGACGAAATCCACCAGTCACCTCAGGACGAACGTCGGCAAGAGGCGCAAGAGCGATAGGTACATCCTCATCCGCGGACTCCTTCGCTTTCTCCTTCCCCTTGCCGGCAGCGCCGCGAGGAGTCTTGGGAGCCATTCTCTCGAAGAAGGAGAAGTTAGGGTTTTTGAAGAAGAAACTCTAAAGAAGCAGAGGCACAGAGAAGAAGAACCATTTTCTCTCTCCAACTCTTACCTATTTATAGGGCTTGGTCGCACGTATGATCTCAGCCGTCGCCTCGGGTTCTATGCAAGGATAGCAGCAAATAAAACCAAAAGATCATCATTAATCTTTTCGGTTACCGAGGCACCATCATCATCAACTGAGAAGAGCATACGCCCGAACAGGCATGCGCCCAGAAATTATGCGCCCTGACCTCCATGCTTCTTATTCAAAGTATTCCAAAACTTATTCAAAAGTTTTGAGAACTTTGAAGGGGGTCTTGTAGAAGCAAGGAATTTCACAACCAGAAAGCCCATGCGCCAGACACTACATGCGCCAGAACTCAGACGAAGAACTTCACAGCAAAGTCAATAAGTATAGACATTTGAAGAAGGACTTTTTATTTATATATAAAAGTCTATTACATGTCTAGAAAAGGTTGTACAAAGGAGAATTTCTACAAAGGAAAGAGCCTAAGTATACAGCCAGCGGCCACCATGCGCCTTCAGATAAGCGCAGCGGCCACCATACGTCTCCAGATAGGTGCAGCATCACTATGCGCCACCAGTGAGGCGCAGCAGATATCATGTGCCTCCATCCAGGCGCATCCCATCATCTCTTCAGCAGCTCAGTTATGTGCATCCCTTCAGCCAAATTCTTCCAGCCAGGCTCACCTGGCCGAGCAGAGCCCAGTTATGTGCCGCTCTTCCAACCATGCTCGCCCGATAAATGCTTCGACACAAAGCATTTAACCCTCTGGCTGGAACCAAGGAAGAGAAGAGCACCGCAAATGCTGTGGCCAGGGGAGGCTTCGAAAGAGCCTCCAAAGCCGAAGGAAGACCGTGATCGAAACCACGGCTAAAGGAGCAGCTTTCGACACGATCAAAGTGGGGAAACCCCACTTTGCAGGAAGAGAAAGCCTTGCACCGCCATTCCGATCTACGGCTCTTTCGGAATAACGGAGATGAGGCTCGAGCATCCCTATCTTTGGATGCAACAGGCACCTTCCGCCTGCCTCAGAAGCCCTCGACTCCGTCTTTTGGATGTAACAGTCACCTTCAAGTGCATCAAAGACAACACAACGTCTCATCTTCACCCTCGGAAGCACTTCGTCAGCAGAATGCACCCGTATGTTCAAGTTCATATTGGAAGTACGTGAGGGAATGAGAAGCAAATCTTCTCTCCATGCCACTATTTATAGGCCGGGCAGATCAAACCCACGTGCCAAGTGGATGGCCCTCCGAATTCCGTGCAATGAATTTACATTAAATGGATGAACCGGACGCCTCGAATTCAGCCAAACGGCTATTTATAGTACTCGAAGAGCGAGACAGCCGCATCATTAAAAGATATGTCCGATGCGCCAGCCAGACAGTGCATCACACGGACGCGCCCTTCGGCATCAGGCGCATCACACAGACGTGCCCTACAGTACTCGGCGCATTATAGAGGGTACGCCCCCACACATCTCCATACCGAGTGGAATGTCAACCAACGCGCCCACTCACCTGTCCATCGAACGTCACCAACATTAAATGCTGAACTGACAGAGTTGGCAGCACGCCTCCCAAAGTCTGAACAGTTGACAGCTTTATTCAGAAAACGAAGCGTCGGCAACGTCAGCATCATCATGACTCTATTCCGACGGCTACTGCCACGTGGCCACCTGCATGCGCCTCTACGGCCATGCGTCCACACCCGCATGCGCCTCTACGGCCATGCGTCCAAACCAGCATGCGCCTCAAAAGCCATGCGCCTCAGACCCTTCACTGATCCCTAAAGACAGAAGAAGAGTCTCCGGTTGATGTTTTGCATGCGCCTCAAAAGCCATGCGCCCCAGACTGATCTCTGATCCCGAAAGACAGAAGGAAAGTCGCCTGCATGCGCCTCAAAAGCCATGCGCCCCAAATGGTTTGTAACTCCTAAAGGTTATGAGCCGCAGCCTCCTCCTGCGCCCAATCCAAGGCGCAGCCCACCAGATCACTCCTCTCCACCAAATCCGAGATCTTCGAACCATGAGTCGACGACACGTGTCTTTTGACTCAACTCGTCCAAGATTTCAGCAACGGAAAGATCTTCTCTTCTGCTACGTGCCGGCTCACAACAGCAGTATGAAGAGTTCTCCCCCTCGATCAGGGCGCAGCATCCATGCGCCTCCATCAGCAACCTCCATGTGGCGTCTCCACACCGGCGCATCCTACATGCGCGCATGAGCAGCCAGCCTGCAAAACTATAAATAGAAGGATCATCCCCTTCACACACACAGAGACTCAGAACACAAGACTCACAGAGAATCCACAACAGAGAATCACCGGAGAGGCAGTTCTAGACACTCAACGTCTTCCTCCTCTCAGCAAGCTCCAGCACCCAGAGCAATCAACACCTTCAGAGAACCGATAACCGCCGTCAGCCGGTCAACGGAGTCAACGCATTACCACTCGCTCCATTGGCACTAAGGACCCAGCTTAAACAAAAGTGTACTCCTAGGACTACATCTAAGTCCTATATTGTATCACTGTTCTGTTTGTATTAAGATTTCAATCAAAACAATTTTAATGGCAAACAGTATGTAAGAATATTTTTGGAATTCAAAAGTTTCACCATCTAAGTTTTCCTATTATATAGTAGAATATATATATATATATATATATATATATATATATATATATATATATAAAATATATATATATTGTCATTTTAAGCCTTTGCATATTAACTAGTATAATTTGGATAAATATTAAGTATTGCTCTATTCTGATAACTGGAAAACAATTCGCAAGCCGCAACCCGATTAAATTGCTAAAGGAAAGGTAAAAAAAATTGCTTGCTCAGGTAAGAGTCTCAAGTTTCCTTTTTATTCATTTCGTATAACTGCATGGTCCGGTGTTGAGGTTTGCTCCACCGAAGGGGTCGGCGAACCCGTATTTTTCATATATATATATATATCTATCTTTGTTAACTTTTAGGGTTCCTAAATACAAAGGAGACTCTACCAAAAATTTTGGAAAATTTAGAAGATAGACAAATTTCTGACTTTCGAAAATTTTAGAAAGTTTCTTATCTAGAAAGCATTGGACGGGGAGAACAACTGAATATTCCTAGATATCCCGTAACATAATAACAAAAGCTGATCAGTATTTCGGAAATCTCGTAAATCAGTACATCTATTTTCAAATAGAGGGTACTAGTCCAAGGGAGGCTCAGAAATCTCGGAAATCAATGCATCTATTTTGACAGTAACCTCAAATAGATGGTTTTAGCCTAAGGGAGGCTCGGAATTCACAGCCTGATCCCAGGTTAACGAGATTGTTTACGGAAAGTATTTAGAGGATTATTCAGAGTATTGTTCTTAAAATTGTATTGCACTCCAGAAACAACTCTGCCTATTATAGGTAGGCAGCTTTCCTGTTTGCTCAAGGGAAGCAAATCCTACTAAAAGATCAAGGGAAGCTCGAAAATCTTACTATTCATGGAGTAGGATGATGTTTACATTCTTTGATTTACTAAAGCAAAGATATATATATATATATATATATATATATATATATATATATATATATATATATATATATATATATATATAGTTTTTTTTTACATTCTTTGATTTACTGGGATATGCCAACTTGCACTACTATATATATATATATATATATATATATATATATATATATATATTATATATATATATATATATATATATATATATATATAGTAGTGCAAGTTGGCATATCCCAGTCTTTTCTCAAAAGAAAAACTACATATTTCATTATTTTGCTTAACTTTCACCGTTCTTGGCTGAGGACTTGCTTGTCGTTTTCTAAACGACCTAGTATTTGTTCACTCGGTGAAGAAGAAGAAGAAGAAGACGCCTCCGCCGAAGTATTTCTGCACTACAATGAGGAGTAAATTGTCTGGATTACCTACAGTTATGACCAGCACTATCGTAGTTATCTTGCAAATTACTTTTGTAATAAACTTGTAAAAGCATTGTTGGAAAAGTTCCCTGTATAATAGCTACACTATATTTAATACCATGTAAACTCCTTATATTTTTCATTTTGCTGATGATTACGGACGACAATCACGATTTTTGGCGCATAGCCTGGGAATGTGTTTATGACATCACCATTCCATCCGGGAAGCGGGACGTGACACGTCTTTTAAGTGGTGGCCCATGCAGGTCAGCAAGAATGGGAAATCTAGGATAGAACATAGGTTCGGATAGAACGTAGGTTCTAGAATTATAAGGAGCACCTCGAGTCCAAATCACACCCTAGGAATCCCTGAGAAGGAAGTGTCAATAGTTAGTAGATGATTACCTCTTTTCTATCCAATTATTTTAATCTTAGTAAAGGAATACTGACCCAAGAAATTCTTGGTGTAGATCATGCCCCGATTCACACCTTTTGCAAGACTAGGTAATGACAGCCACAGCCTGGACGAATATTATGCGTTTGTAAAGAAGATGTGGCGAGTGGCACCAAAAGGGATGATAGAGGCCTACGGGGTACATTACGAGCTGGAATATCCGGTGGTAACGGATATAGTGGATTAAAGAAAAGTATATTATAATACGGTGCATTACTATGTCCTGATCAAGGCAGAACCCTCTGAAGGTCCAGAAACCGATCGCAACGGTACTCTGGAGGAATGGAAGCAGACGTACCCAGAGGCAAAAATTCATAACATAAGGTGAATGTGGATTTAGATCCCCAGGATGTGGAGGATGTGTAAATATAGAAGTATAAATAAGTATTAGATCCCTAATTATGTAAAGGATGTAAAATAATTATTAGATCCCCAATATGTAAGTAAAGTATGAATGTATGTAGTAGGGATATAATGTATGAATGTATGTAGTAGGAGCATATTGTGCTGCCAATAAATGAAATATGCTTTTCCTATATTCTTATATTCCTTGCAAGTACTTCTTACTTCAGGGTATTATGAATGTAGGTATGGACATGTTTATGCCAGGTTTGGAATGGGATGGGAGTGATTACACTATGTATTTATACCAACGCTATGCAAGAATAATGTAGAACGCACCCGATTGGTACGACGTTCATGTCTACCAAGTGCTTTATGGAATCATGCGTCCCATTATTAGGGACATCGAGGACGGAGCTGAAGTATATTTTGAAAATACAACCTACTGCTTGTATGTCCGAGATCCAAACCGTATCTACATCGGACTACATGGCTATGAGGGCACACTAGACGACTTTGAAAGACTCCATCCAGAGGTCGAGATCCTCACTGAGGAAAGGATCCTCATCGAGGCTATAGCATAAGAAAAACCTAACCATGTATATATAGTGAAGAAGGAGTCCTTCTCTTTTGTCGGTTGTATGGTATTTTGGAAATCAGCAGATGTACATATGTATATGAGTAGGGATAGGTAGGGATAGAATAGATTACCATGTCATATTTTGGGAAGGTTGAGTGACATGAGTAGGCTAGGTGAGAAGAATGTAGACAAATGTAAAGTTGGGAGTAGAAACAACATTTTGTATTACTCTCATTATAATAAAATATATGGTTTTGTTGTACACCTTGTTATAAATAAACATTGTGAGTCAAATATTCCCTTAGGATTGTGTCTTTTAATTTCAGGATATGGACAACCATGATCAACCAAGCGATCCACCACCTCAAGCATCAACCGAACCAACCGTGGCTGACATATTCCGTTTGTCCCAGCAACTATTGGAATCCAATAGTCAGCAGGCCAATGCTGTCCATGCAACAAATACCACAATATTGAAACAAATGCAGAATTCTAATAATACCAAGGATAAAACCCTAAAGGAATTCAGGGATCTTAGACCACCCAAGTTTAAGGGAACTAAAAATGCAATGGAAACGGGTCAATGGCTAAGAACCATTGATGGTTTAATGAAGGCTACAAAAGTTAAACCCGAGGATATGGTACCAGCAATCCGCATCCAGCTGGAAGACATTGCTGGATACTGGTGGAGTGCCGAGTATCCAGAAGATTCTGACAAGGACATGTCATGGGCTGAATTTAAAAAGAAATTTGAAGAAAGATTCTATCCTAAGTCAGCACGGATAGACTTAGAACGACAATTCAACTATCTGAAACAAGGGAGACGCACAGTTGATAAGTACACTGCAGAATTTTCCAGGCTTGGTCGATTTGCCCCTAACATGATAGCGGATGAAGAAACGAAAATATCCAGGTTCGTAGAAGGACTTGGGACCCAACTGAAAAGTAGGGTCGCATCTTATCGGTGCCAAACCTTTTCTGAGGCAACAGAAGCTGCTCGAGACCAAGAGAGAATACTAAAGGAAGAGCAACCTTTTCGGTCATCGCAACCTAAGAGAAACTTCGAGGAAGGGGCATCCTCCAACAAGAATCATTGGCAGGGACCGCCTAAGCGTCCTCAGAATGGTAACCCGGATAGGTTCATTATTTGCAACTATTGCCACAAACCAGGACACAAAATAAATGTATGTAGAAAAAGATTGGGGCTTTGTTTGAAATGTGGAGCAGGAAATCATCCAACCAATCAATGCCCTCAGTTGCCTACAACTGGAGCAACCACACAAAGCTTCAATCAAGGATACCGACCTCCAGTTCAAGGAAACCAACCTCGACCTACGATGCAGGCACCAACATCACAAGCAGGTATGGCTTATGGAAATCAGCACAGGCCGCCCTATGTACCTCAGGCATATCAGTTTTAACAAGCACAACGGGCGACTCAAGTCCAAAATAATAATAAGAAGAGGAATAGGCAAGGACAAGCGTTTATAATAGGAACTGAAGATGCAAATATCCCTGAAGAAGTAATTTCAGGTACTATTTTAATTTCTGCGTATCCAGCATCAGTATTATTTGATTTCGGGGCTACCCATTCATTTATAGCATCTTTTTTTATGTCACAACGTGAAATAGAGTCACAACCTCTGCCTAAATCACTGAAAGTCCTCACCGGTAATAGAGTAGTAGAAGTCAGTCGGGTATGTAGTAGATGTCCCATAAAATTGGGTGGAGGAGCTTTTCGTACCCGGTTGCTCGTTTTTCTACCAAGCAACTATGATATAATATTGGGTATGGATTGGCTAACTGCAACATTAGCCAATATAGATTGTGGTCAGGGAAAAGTTTCCTTTCAACTTTCTGACGGAGAATTTTATGAATTTGTAAGAGACCAGAATAAATTCAATGCAGAAGAACTAGAGAAATTTGAATTACCAGTATTGCTGCAAGGAGTGGCAGAGCAATCATTTCCAAGGATAGTAGAAAAATTTAAGGACGTATTCCCAGAAGAATTGCCAGGGCTACTCCCAGATAGAGCTGTAGAATTCTCTATAGATTTAATACCTGGAGCTGCACCCATAGCCAAAAAGATATACCCAATGAACAAGGAGGAGCTAGCTGAGTTAAATAAACAGATAAAGAAATTATATCCAAGGGATTTATTCGGCCTAGCACTTCGCCATGGATTGCACCAGTGTTATTTGTAAAAAAGAAGGATGGTACCCTACGCCTAGTGATTGATTATAGGGCCTTGAATGAGGTTACCATCAAGAATAAATATCCCTTACCTAGGATCGATAAACTGTTTGATCAGTTAGGAGAGGCAAGGGTATTTTTAAAATTTATTTGAGATCCGGATATCATCAAGTGAAGGTAAAGAAGGAAGATATTCCAAAGACTGCATTTAGAACTCGGTATGGACATTACGAATTCTTAATTATGCCATTCGGGTTGACAAATGCACCAGCTATATTTATGGACCTGATGAATCGAGTATTTTATCAATATCTGGATAAATTTGTGATTGTATTCATTGATGACATTCTTACATACTCCAAAAGTGAAGAGGAGCATGAAAAATACTTGAGGATAGTGCTGCAAACTCTGCGGAAGGAACAATTATATGCCAAGCTTAGAAAATGTGAATTTTGGCTGGACCAAATACCATTTCTATGGCATATTGTCAGTAGAGAAGGTATCTCGGTAGATCCAAAGAAAATGGAAGCAGTTAAGTCTTGGCCGACACCTAAGTCCGTAGCAGAAATCAGAAGTTTCTTAGGACTGGCTGGTTATTATCGAAGATTCGTAGAGAATTTTTCAAGAATTACAGAACCTTTAACCCGTCTTACCCGAAAGAAAGAAAAGTTTAACTGGACGAAGAAATATCAAGCAGCATTTGACGAATTAAAGGAAAGATTAATTTCAGCCCCAATAATGGCATTACCATCTGGTTCGGGTGGATATGAGATATATAGTGATGCATCAGAAAAGGGTCTAGGATGTGTACTGATGCAGCACAAAAGAGTCATAGCATATGCATTCCGACAATTAAAGACACATGAAAGGAATTATCCAACTCTTGATTGTTTGCCATTAAAATTCTTTGATTGCAAATTTCAATACAAACAGAACAGTGTTACAATATAGGACTTAGACGTAGTCCTAGAAGTACACTTTTATTTAATCTGGGTCCCTTGTGCCAATGGAGTGAGTAGTAATACGTTGACTCCGTTGACGATCTGACGACGGTTATCGGTTCTCTGAAGGTCTGGATTGCTCTGGGTGCTGGAGCTTGCTGAGAGAAGGAAGACGTTGAGTGTCCGTATCTGCCTCTCTGGTAGTGCGAAGTCTCTGTCTGTTCGCTGTGGAGGTTGATATGTGTGCACGTAGGTCGGTCTGTATCTGTAAAAGAAGGAAATGATCCCTCTATTTATAGTTTTGCAGGCTGGCTGCTCATGCGCGCATATGTAGGATGCGTCTGTACGTGGGGACGCCACGTGTTGATTGCTGATGGAGGCGTATGGACGATACGCCCTGATAGAGGGGGTTGACTTCTTCATGTTGCTGTTGTGAACCGGTACGTAGCGGAGAAGAAGATCTTTCTGTTGCTGAGATCTTGGATGAGTTGAGTCAAAGGACACGTGTCGTCGACCCATGGCTCGGAGATCTCGGATTTGGTGGGGGGAATGATCTGGTTGGATGCGCCTAGGATTGGGCGCATGAGGAGCCTTTGGCTCGTAACCTATAGGAGTCACGAACCATTCTGGGCGCATGGCTTTTGAGGTGCATGCAGAGCTTCAGTAGTGACTTTACTCCAGTCTTTTGGGATCAGGAAGAAGTCTGGGTATGGCTTTTGAGGCGCATGCAGAGTTGTAACAGTGACTTTCCTTCTGTCTTTAGGGATCAGTAAAAAGTCTGAGGCACACAGCTTTTGAGGCGTACGCAGGTTTGGGCGCATGGCCGCGGAGGCGCATGCGAGATGGTTGGATGGCCACGTGGCAGTAGCCGTCGAAGAGAAGTAATGATGATGCTGCCGTTGGCGATGCTTCGTCTTCTGGAAAAGCTGCCGACTGTTCAGACTTTGGGAGGCATACTGCCAACTCTGTCAGTTCAGTATTTAATGTTTGTGACATTCGGTGGACAGCTGAGTGGACGCGTCAGTTGGCGTTCCACTAGGCGCGCGGGGACGCATGGGGGCGCATCCCCATTGATGTGCTTGGTACTGAAGGGCACGTCTATATGATGCGCTTGATGTTGAAGGGCACGTCTGTGCGATGCACGGTCTGGCCGGCGCATCCATTTCGTGAGACTTCTTTGATGGTACAACTGTTACGTTCTTCGAGTGCTTTAAATAGCCGTTTTGACTTGGCTGAATTCGAAGCGTCCGGTTCATCCATTTAATGCAAATTTATTGCACGAAATTCGGAGAGCCATCCACTTGGCGCATGGGTTTGATTTGCCCGACCTATAAATAGTGGCATAGAGAGAAGGTTTGCTTCTCGTTCTCTTACGTCCTTCTGACATGAATTCGTTTACTCGGATGCATTCTGTTGATGAGATGCTCCGTCGGTGAAGATGCGATGCAATGTCTTCATCGATATACTTGAAGGTGACTGTTACATTCAAAAGTCAAAGTCGGGGGCTTCCGAGGCAGGCGGAAAGTGCCTGTTGCATCCAAAGATAGGGATGCTCGGGCCTCATCTTCGTTGTGCAGGAAGAGCCGTAGATCGGGATTACGGTGCTACGGCTTTGGTGGCTCTTTCTTCCTTCAAAATAGGTGTAGCCCATTCTGGTTGTGTTGAAAGCTGCTCCTTTGGCCGCGGTTTAGATCACGGTCTTCCTTTGGCTTTGGAGTCTCTTTCGAATCCTCCCCTGGCCACAGGTTGGCTTGTCGTTCTTTTCTCTTCCTGGGCTAGAGGGTTGATTGCCACCCTCGTTCTGCTAAATAAATGCTTCATTAGTCGAAGCATTTATCAGGTGAGCCTGACTAGAAGAGCGGCACATAACTGGGCTGCTGAAGGGATGCACATAACTGAGCTGCTGAAAAGGATGCGCCTTGGTGAGGGCGCATGGTGGGATGTGCCTAGCTGAGGGCGCATATTGGGATGCGCCTGTCTGAGGGCGCATATTGATTGCTGGCTGTAGACTTAGGATCTTTTTTTTGTAGAAATTCTTCTTTGTACAGTCTTTCTTAGACATATAACAGACTTTTATATGTTAAATAAAAAGTCCTCTTTTAATGTCTATATTTGTTGCTTTTTGCTGTGAAGTACTTTGCCCACGCTCTGGCGCATGTAGTCTGGTGCATAGACTTTCTGGTTCTGAAATTCCATGCTTCTACAAGACCCCCTTCAAAGTTTTCAAAACTTTTGGATAAGTTTTAGAATACTTTGAATAAGAAGCATGGTAGTGGAGGCGCATGACCGTCAAGGCGCATAGATACTCCGCGCGTCAGTGATGGGGCGCATGCTCCGCTTAGTTAGTGCAAATGATGACTCCACGGTAACCTAAAAAAGATTAATGATGATCTTTTTTGGTTTTATTTGTGGTTATCTCTTCACAGAACCCGAGGCGACCGTTGAGATCACACATCATCGGTTCACGCGTTCGACTAAGCCCTATAAATAGGCGAGAGATGGAGAGAGAGAGTTCTTCTTCTCCTTGCTTTTGCTTTCTTTAGAGTTCTTCTTCAAAAATCCTAACTTTCTTCTCTCAAAGAATGGCTCCCAAGACTCCTCGCGGCGGTGCTGGCAAGGACAAAGGAAAAGGATCTGTGAAAGCTGCGGCAGCTGATGTTCCCCGTCGGCCTGTCGAAGTTCGACCGGAGGTGGTTGGTAAGTTTTATTTTATGTACACCGACGCACATGGACCTTGAGTCTTTTGATGATGTGACGAGATTTTTGCCGCCGACGTGCATGGGTTTAAGCCCTGAAGATGTGCCGAGACTCTACTGCTGACGCGCGTGGGTTTAGACCCTGATGATACGCCGAAGCACTACCGCTGACGCGCATGGGTTTAGACCCTGATGATGCGCCGCTGATGTGCATGGGTTTAGACCCTGATGATGCGTCGAAGCTTTCGGATGCACTTTTGATGAGACTCAGATTCTTTTGGTATTTCTAACATTTTTTCAAATCTTTGCTAGTGTCGATGCCTATCCCACTCTTGAATGAAGTGCTCCTGGACGCTGCGCTTTGCCAGACGGGAGTAGATTATAACGAGGAAGTGATAAACCCTGCTCAAGCCGTTATTATGCTCGACCAGCATCCTGAAAGAATAACTCAAATCCGGGAACAGCAGTATGGGTTCCTCAAACAGATGATGGAGCGTGGAGTTTTGAAATCTGCCATATCTGATAAAGTGACCTTCTTGAAGCCTGAGTTCCTGTTTGGGGACCGCCTTACTTCTACTGAAGCAACAGTGTTGAAGGTCAAGGAGGACTGGTTTTTTACAGCAAAAGGAGTGCATATGTCCGTTAAGCAACTTGAACGTCAATGGCCTTTGACGGCCTTCTGTCGTCTTGCTTCCAAGAGGAGGATGTCTTGAGATCTTACTCCCTCTCAGGGGGGAGCGGTGACTGGCATCATCAAAATTGATTCTGCCTCCGATCAGAGAGATACTTTGACCGCGGTGCGGTCTGGGTCTTCTTTCAACTGGCGGACTCTACGTCCTGGGAGCATTTACAGTGATGTTCCCCTTGATACATTTGCATATAGTGCCTTGACTTTTGTACATCGCATGTTGTTGATGGAATGCTCATACCCGAAAGGGGAGTTTCGGGTAGAGGGTTGGTGTCATTACGTCTCCAAATGGGATAAATTGACACTCTGGGTTTTGTCGCAGTTTCGGACTGAGCTCCGAGAGATTGGGCTGACTGCCGCGATTCGTGCTACCCAGACAGGTGTTGACATTAACAGGCATATGTTCCTCGCACTCTTGGAGATGTTTGATATCCATACCGGGACCTTTTTTACTCCGGTAGGGGAGTTAGGGCTCGCACTTCATGAGATGTATGAGGTATCAAAGCTCCCTTGGGGATCGGAACCCTATGAAGAGTATTTTTCGACCAACGAAGAATTTCAAGTCCTGGGGGACAAGGCTGAGGAGATGACAGTCGTCTTTAAGGAAGTGGCGAGTCATCACTACTATATGCAGAAGAGGGACAAGAGTGGATTGTAGCCTCATGTGACCGCTTGGAGAGATTACGTCTTTAGGCAAGACAAGGGGGATCCCTCGTAATTCTCCACTCCGCCGGCGCTCTCTTGTAGCGAAGTGCTCTCTGAGATGAGCAGGTTAGATGAGAAGAAATTCCCGGGAGAACGAGGACCAGCAGTCTGATGAACGCTCCTACAGCTATTTCTGGTATCTTGCTCATCGAATGTCGTCGAAAGCAGTATTGGTCGCGTATCTTATGGTTTGGCTTCAGGATTATGTCTTCCCGGGCGAATCCGGCTCTGTAGAGAGAGTGACCCGGCACTTGATCCTGCCAGCTGTGAAGTTGGTCTTTGGTCGGCGCTTGGCTCTACTCTCCGCAATGGTATGTAATTTACTGTGAGGTTTACGCGAGTTCACGGGAAATGTGATTCATGACCGGGGTCGAAAAAATAACTTCTCGCGTACTGAACTGTCGTTTCACTATTTGATGGGGTGGTTAATTTTACACCATCCCAATGTAATGAGTCCGGGTTCAGAAGAAGACTACAGGGCCGGAGATGCATTCCTTCGCCGTTTCCACCAGAGGAGTTGGTCGCACACTGGCGTCCCTGTTTGCAGATGGGTTTTATCCCATCTTCAGGGATGGGAGATCACCAAAGTTGGTCCGATCTTCTTGGGTTTTGAGGCCAACGAAGACTTAAGGGATTCAGGTGAAGATGCCACCGCTCTGCCTCCGTAGGGATTCTGCTGGTTGCAAAGTATTCGGCCATCTCACCTGGTGTACTGGAACCAGAATCAGTGCTTCCTGGAACCGTATTTACCGAGCCGCTTTGCACGTCAATTCGATTATGTGCAGCTGATGTTGGACAATCTCAGTATCACCCTGGGGTATGCTGGAAGTTTGTTGGATGGCGCACGAGCTTGGAATTACTATAATGCTGGATGTATCGGAGCTCGCTTTACGCTGCCTGCCCAGGATCCGCGGCCGCCCATTCTTTACTCGGCAGCCAAGTTTTACTGCATTATGGCTGTCGCGCCTTCCGGGTATGATAGAGAGACGAGTCTCGTTGCAGGCACCACGTTAGCGGTGACTGGGCATGTATCGGCTAGGGCTCGATCACACCGTCCACCAGGGGTGGGTCATCACGGTGCCCCCATCGCATCCCCAGGGGGTCAGGCTAAACCTTCGGTTGATCAACCGAAATGACGTGTAGATGCAGGGGCTGGATCTCCTGCGTCAAAGAAGCTAAAGAAGATATTGTCACCGACGGTGTCATCGGATTCAGCATCTGCAGAGGTAAGGATGTCCCACATAGTCTGGATTGGGTTCAACATTTCATATAATCAATGCTTCCCCCTTGTATAGGAGCCACTAAAAAGAAAGCCTCGTACTACAAAGTCTGGTAGGAGCAGGCCAAAGGAGATGGCGGGTTCGTCTGAAGTGCGCATCCCGCCGACTATGATGTCTCCTATGAAGGAGAATCCGGAGGATGTTGTTGTCGTAGAGATTCCAACGTCCCCGGATTATGTCAGAAGGGAAGCTGAGGATGCAGCAGCTTCCGAGATGATAAAGGCCGCGGCTGGGGCCTTGGATGCCGAGGGTCCAGCAGACACGAGGCTTCCTGGTGATGAAGTGTGGTGGAGTTCGTCGTCTTCGGATGACGTTGCTCCAGAGTTGCAAGAGCCTGTTGCGGGGACAACAGACGTGATTGAAACAGAGGAGAGGGTTGATTCCCCTCCTTGTTATGACGAGGGGAGGTTGGCCGCATCATTGCCGAGCCCTACCCCGGACTCAGCGGCAGAAGCTGAGGTGGCTACCAATCGGGAGGTAGCGACAGATCCTGTCCCTGTAGAGGGATTTGATGAAGAGACCCGTCTGGCGGTCCTGACTTCAGGGACGAGTCAGGAGGTAAGTGTTGATCTTCCCGTTCTGACAGGAGAAGTATTGGCTGGTGATAGCACGTTGGGTATTGGAGAGGTGGCCACTGACGTCGGTGGTACTTCCGAGTTTGGGAAGGTAAGGGTGTAACGGAACCCTCTGTTGCTTCTTCCACTTGGGGTACGATCTCGATGCCTGTCCTGGCTTCTTCTGTTCCCTTGGATCCTCGGACTAGTAGTCAGGCCCCTGTTGATGAAGAGCCTACTGATACCGAGGTTCCAGCCTCGCAGGTTGAGGTCGACGGGTCTTCTTCCGGTCCGCCGACTGGAGTAGCTCCTCCAACCCCTGCTATGACGCCGCAGGTGCTGGCGGACGCAGATGAATACGTGAAATTCATCGTTGAGGTAGTGTACAAAATGCTGCAGAGGGGGGTGTCGGCAGTGACGGACGCCAAGAAGAGCTTTACGACGGCAAGAACTCTGGCATTGCCTCATATCAACCTGATCCGTGTTCACCAGGGCCACGATCACCTGGCCGTCATTCTGGAAGCCACGGTGGCTGAGTTGGACCAGCGGCTTTCTGAATTAGAGCGCATCCAGCGAAATGACCTCTCCGTCCTGATAGACGCTAAGAAGGAGAAGCTGCTCGCCGAGACTGAGTCTTCCTACCAGGCGACAGTGAGTGTCTGGGAACGCGAAGTAGCTGAGACTGAAGCTGCAGTGGAGCGATTATCTTAGTCTACGCTGGAGACAGTGGAGACGCGAGCTGCGTTGGACGCTAATATTACGGAGATTGACGCGCAGATGCGCCGTCTTGAGGACCAGCGGGCCCGACTCTTATTGGACACTGAACGTGTCCAGGCTGAACACGTAGCATTCAAGAAGGAGGAAGCGGCTTTCACTCTCCGAGCTCTTACCCTGGCTCAGCAGAGACAGCAGCTTGATGAGAAGCACGAGAGCGAAACTTCTGCTGAGGCTGTTGAAGTGATGCGTCAAGAAGCTGAACGTCGAGTCTTGGCGACTATGGAGACTCGGACGGCAGACTTGAAACGCCGAATTGCAGAGCTTTCTGCCAACCCTGGGGATATTTTGGGCTTGTAGTCTCTGCTTTTTGTATTTTTGCAACTCTTGCTGGAGATAGTGTAATCCTTTACTCTCGTTTTCTAGAAATAAAAAAGTACACCATTTTTTGTGATGTGTTCATTTTTGCTTGTCATGAACTTTGCTGATTTGTGTGGACCTATTATCTTTTGCGTACCTTGGTTTTAGGTATATATAATAAGTTTGAGAGAACCCTCATGTTTGCTCAGAGGTGATGTGGACGTGGCAAATATGGGGTTCAAATGATAGAATCTTCCTACTCAGAGGTGTTATGGACGTGGTAGGAATGACTTTGGGGGATACGCGGAACTACTCAGAGGTAATGTGGACGTGGAAGTTCTGCGATCGATGTACGGCAACGCGGGGGTTGTCTGTACGGGATGTTTACTCAGAGGTAATGTGGACGTGGTAAACATGAAGGATAGTGTAGCCTTACGGGGTGTAAGATTCCGCCTTGTAGGGTGTAGGAGAACAACTCAGAGGTGATGTGGACGTGGTTGTTCTTCTACTGGAGGATGCCATGGAACAGCTGGGTTCCGGAAGCGTATGATTTTGTGGAGTGGAAGTACATGTCTGAAAAGATGTCAAGAGTAGTACTTCTTTAGAAAATTGTCGTTGATGGGCATCATGAACAAGTTCCTATTGGGTTTGGCGAGACGGTAAGCACCGTTTGAGTATACCGTCTCGATGATGAAAGGTCCTTCCCATTTGGGCTCGAACTTTCCTGGTGTTTTGTGAGTCAACACCATCGGCCTCCTGACTGCCAGGACCAGGTCGCCTACTTGAAAAGTCCTCTGCTTGACCTTCTTGTTGAAAGCCTGTGATATACGGGCTTGGTAGAGTTCGATGCGCTGTTGAGCTAGGAGACATTTTTTATCAAGTGCCTCCAGTTCCCACAAACGACGATGTTGATTGTCTTCTTCTGTGAGTTAGTTTGTGATTGCTACACGGAGTGAGGATATCTGAATCTCGAGAGGCAGTACCGCTTTGCTCCCGTAGACCAAGGAGAATGGTGTGTTGCCTGTCGGGGTTCGTACCGTTGTACGGTAGGCCCAAAGGCATTCGTCGATCTTTTCATCCCAGTCGCGTTTGTTAGATGACACGACCTTTTTGAGTAGCCTGACGATAGTTTTATTGAACGCCTCGGCCAATCCGTTTGCTGCCGGATTGTAGGCGGTTGATGCCACGTTTTGAATGCGATTCTTATCACAGAATCGGCTGAAGACATGGCTGATGAACTGAGGACCATTATCGTGGATGATCCTCCGGGGTACCCCAAAACGGTAGATGACGTGGTACTTCATGAAGCTGATCATCCTGGAGCTTTTTACTTCTGCGAGAGGAACTGCTTCTGCCCTTTTGGAAAAGTAGTCGGTGATTGCCAGGATGAAGCGGTGTCCTCTCGATAAAGGAGGGGTGATCGGTCCCACAATGTCTATTCCCTAAGCTTCGAAGGGCCAGGAGGCGACTGTAGGATGTAGTGGTTCGGACGGTGTATGAATGAAGTCTGGGTGCAGCTGGCACGCATGGCACTTCTTAGCATATTCAACAGCGTCAGCGGCCATGGTTGGCCAGTAGTAGCCCATGCGTCGCAGGCGATCCTGCAACTTAGGACCAGGTTGATGGGCCCCGCAGGTTCCATCATAAGCTTCTCGAAGGGCTTCGGCTGCTTCTTCGTTAGACAAACATCGAAGGAGAAGTCCATCGTAGGAGCGTCGGTACAACATTTTTGTGGCTGTATCGTAGTAGAACCGAAGAGAGCGCCTCCTGACTGAGACGGCTTCTTTTGGGTCCTCCGAAAGAATTTCGTAGACAGCGAAGTCGATGAACGGAAATCTCCAATCTCGGACGTTAACACCGGCTCCCGTTGACATGGCGTGAGCCACTTGTGAGCGCAGGTTGTTTTTAGGACAGACCAAGTCTCGACGCACTACCGTGACGTAGTATTGAGTTTCGAGGGGTGCCGTCAAGGAGGCTACGAGGCCAGCCAGAGCATCAGCCTCTAGATTTTGTAGACGAGGTACGTGTTCGATGAAGAACCCGACGTAGGTTGAAATTGTCACGACCCGCTCCCGTTTTTTTTTTCTTTTTTTTTAAAACGGATACAAGACGTGTCCAAGCCAGCCTACGCCGCAGTGTCGGCGGTAGAACGCTGTCACGGCCATGAAGATCAAAATCACAAATAATGCTCAATCACATAATTAATTTAATTTACAAAGATCACAAGTTTTACATTTGCAGAAAAATATAAACTTGTACAAATATTTGAATGACTACAACTCAACTATCTAGCTAGTCTCTAGGCTTTGTCTGCAAGTATTCCCGTCACTCCCCAAGCTAAATGAATCCACGGCTAACCTGAAAATGTTGGTTTCCAGTCAGGAATGGAACGAGCACAATTCACTGAATGCAATTTCAAATAAAGAAGATGACTATAAACAAAGGTTAGACATCAATCATGGGTTTGAAAATAAACATGAAATATAAAAACCAATAGTAAGTAAATAGACACAAAATACTCTCCCCGACTGTTAGAAGTACCTTTGATATGTGATCGGTCTCGGGACAATTATGCGACACGGTCTACACGGTCTAAAGTTACACGGTCTAAAGTTACACGGTCTACAATTACACGGTCTACAGTTACACGGTCTACATTTACACGGTCTACAGAAAAATATAGCAATAAAGAAACACTGTCTACAGAATAATAATCACTAACTACACAGTTTAAATGCAGTAAATAAAGCACTGTCTACACTGTCTACAAGAAGTAAATAAACACTGTCTACACGGTCTACAAGAAATAAATGCAACACGGTCTACACGGTCTACAAGAAATAAATGCAACACGGTCTACACGGTCTACAAGAAATAAATGCAACACGGTCTACACGGTCTACACGGTCTAAGGTCAGATCACACATCTTTGGTACTTCTCATTCCCGACTCAACAATTTATAATAGAAAATAATCACATAACTAATGACTAATCAATGAAATATAGTAAAGATCAATATCGAAATGCAAACAATAAACTGTACTCGCCTGTGGTCCTCTGCTGGTGAAACCGACAGTCTGAACTACTCAATGTGCCACAATAGTCAAAACCCGTACAACAGTCCCCGGATGCTGAAATAGACAGTACCAATGATCTCAGAATAGTCAAATTAGCTAGGATTGCCTGTCCTTAAATCCAATTCTGGACACAGGGGCAAAACGGTAATTTTGGGCCAAAACGATATCCGCCGTTGGACCCGCTTTGCACCGAAAAGCGTGCCAGAGTCAACGGTCTCTAAAGTCATCAAACTACATGTCTACGGATCCAGTTTTCCGATACGAACCCAACCGTATGTCCAAAGTTGGATTCCGGCGAGCCGTGCACAAAATCGCCCGTTGAGTGGGACCGTGGGGCCCGCAATACGGTAATTTTATCAACGGTCTCAGAATCGGACCAAACTTGGCATATAGGACCAGAAAAATGATACGGTTCTGTTGGCGCAAGTTTCGTCTCGATCTGATGAGCGTGCACAAAGTAATTGGAGAATTTGCAACGTGCACGATACGGTGAATTTCGACGGATACGCATCAAATTCGTCGCGCATACGCGACCAATTTGAATTCCGTCAAAGCCCACACGACCACGAAGCCGTTACGCAGCTTTCGATGCTTTCGGTTCGCGACCACGTCGTCCCGATTGGCGTGACGCACGTCGTGTGGAACAATTTTAATGTTTTGAAAACAGATTTTTGGAAAACTTTGAAATAGTTTTAACAAGGATTTAATGGATGAAAAATAAAAGTAAAAGAGAGGTTTTGAACTCGTATGGGTTGTCTATAATTGCCTTCATTTAGATTTTTATGTTCGACAAACTGCTGTCCAGAAATCGACTTCCAAACAGGGCGTTGGGGCTGTTTCGTGTCCTACTTTAAGCAGGTTTTTCGATCGACTTTGGGTCGATCTTACGAGCGATCGAGGGCATCTATCTACGAAGTAAAAGAACAGGTTTGGAGAGGGTCATGTCGGGATCGTACCAGAGTTGATGGATCACAAAACGATCGAGTGTGCGCGACGAGAACCCGCGACGAAGTCGCTCTCGCAGCCTGAAGCCCGCTGCTGTCACTGGTCTGCGCGTGCGTGCGCTGCTTCCGGCGCGTCGACGGCGACCTGGCCGGCTGGCGGTGGCCCTCTGCGCGCGCGCGGGGGTGCGCCCAGGCGGCTGGAATCGCGATGGGGTGTTGGGTATACTCGGGGTTAGGGTTTTGGGTGTTGGCGCAAGTTTCCTCCTAGCGCTCAGTTTTCTCGTTGATATATATATCTATATTCACATCAGTTAGGCTCGGGTAGGGGAACACAGCGATGGATTGGTTCAGCTGGGTTTGTATGTGGGCCGGCATGGCTTGGGGCCTAGGCTGCGGGCCGGTTAAGAGTTTAAGCTGGGATTTAGAATTATTATTATTATTTGTTTTCTTATTCCTCTTTGTTCATTTATCCTTAAAAAGTAGCTCAAGTTGGATAACAATTTGATGTCTACTGCTTTATTGAGTCAAGGTTACATTATCAGCCTCAACAGCTTCCCTTGATCAGCTCTTTCCATACAAGGATTCATAAACAGTAATACATTTGTTTGTATATGAACATTGAACTTAGACTAATTAATTTATACTGTAACACAAGAATTAATATATAAATATATATATACACATACATTTATATATTTATACATATATACACCCCTTCAATACATATTTATATATACAAGTATTCATCCATATTTATTATATATTCATTTATACAACACACACATATTATATATATTTTATATATATATATCTTGATAGAGAAATAAAATACTAATAGCTATTAATAATAAATAATTTATTCTCAATTACCACTATAGTAATATAGCCAGTTATAATAAAATAATATTTTCTAATAATATCCTCGATAATAGTGATAATAAAAAATATTAAAATATTAAAAATTTGGGAAGGGGGGCTACAAGTCTACCCACCTTAAAAATAATTTCGTCCTCGAAATTTAAATTCATAACTATTCCAAAAAAATTCAAAGAGGAAATCTACTATTACCGTAATCTCCTCAAATTTTTATTCCTCAAAAATAGTTTATATCCCCTCTTAGCCATTCTGTAACTATGACACTCCGAGGACTTCTACCCACCTTTGAACACACTACTCCCGTAAGCTACGTCACTAAAACTTTACAATCTTCCAACTACTTTCTAAATTTCTACCAATAGATATCTGCTGCTTATAGCACCTATTCCCTCTCCTATATATCAAGCAATCCAAAATCTTAACAAGCAAAATTACACAAGTAGCTACGAATATCGGTAGGTCCTAATAAGCATGACCATTCGTCACTCTACAATAGGGAAGGCATGAAGATAAGAAAATAATCGAGAGTGAATATAGAGCTCCCAAAGCGGTAGAGGGTATCCGATGATGTAGACAGAAAGAAAGTTTATAAGCCCTTTACTTATTCACTAGATTGGGCTACTCTGTTCCAGTCACTTGCTAAATCGAAGAACTCTTCGTTTCCTAGAGAGGTTTGCAATCTGTGGACTATGGAAAATCTGTTCTCTAAATTAATCCGAACAAGGTTCAAAAATAGAACGGAATTGGAGAAGTCAAGATTGTGATCTTTTTCGTGGTTATTAAAACACACAAGTAAGAGCTATAAATGCAATACCAGATCGTATCACGACTTCCAAGCAGAGGAAATAAGGGTTACGAACGACTTCACATACTAAGAAGGGGAGACAACATAAAGGGTATAGGGACTTATCTCAAATAGTTCGGTTTTATATTCCAAAAATGGTGGTTCGCATGGATGGATTTTATTGGGTCTTAATGGGTTCCTGATTGGACATCAATCGTCGGTTGGATGAATCTTGAACTTCAATCTATGTGGACTGGACAAGATCCCAAGATAAAACTATGCCTACTAGATTTGGGTATCTTAGAATAGGTTTTTACCCACGGGATTGGGCTAGTTGCTAGTCAGATCGGTTAGCTAGGTCCCTAAAGCTCAAAATGTGCCTTCAGTGACTTTTGTGTTTTAAGTAGCACGAAAAGACTCAATTGAGTGGCACACTGGTGGCATGTGCGTAGTGGACTTCTAGTAGGCCACAACCATATATTGGGTCGAATGAATTGAGTCAAGGTTGAGTCTCTAATGGAAGTCGGGAAACCTACCGCTATTATGGTAAGGGTTATAGCTAGTCCTTTTTACCTGAAAGTCGTACCATAAAAATATAGTACAAGGGGACGGGCTTGAGTGGGGCATGATATACCTAGATGAAGGTGGACTCGTCTAGAACTTGGTATATGAAATTTGTTGGAAGGTAATAGCTGGTCTTGTGCTCCAAATATTAATGACACGGCCGGGGACACAAAATGATCTAAATGGAAAGTGGGAGTCTATAGGGCACTAATTATCATCCTAATGGAAATTATTTTAATCACTAGGTAATCCTTGTTTATTCCAAACTTTAGGAAGCTTACAGTCTACCCACCTTAGAAGCTAAGTCATGGTCTTAGGAATAATGAGGTTAAAAGGATTACAAAGCTCGGATATCGTACCTCAACTCTTGTTAATAAAGAATAAGGCACGACGTACGGAGTACTGTAGATTAAGTCGAGTCAAGGATCGTTCCTTAATAGATGGAAATCGAGGGTGTACAATGACACCTGGTCGATAAAATAGAACGATCTACTCATCCACAGTATACAAGTTTCCGATGGGGTAACCAACTCCAAGGCACAACACAAGAAAAGATTTCTAACAATTGAGTCAAGAAATTCTATCTGGTCAAACCTGCCAGACTATGGTCACAAGGGTTGTAGTGATCATGTATTGCTGTTGACAACTGGTAGATCATAATATGACAGGGTATTTAAGCTATGGAATTGGCTAAGCTATTGACTGTGGTGTTCCAACACTAGTTAGGCCTTAATAATAAAATTTACATAAATAGAGTAATATATGTTGGAAACCAATCTCGGGATGAGCGTCACGGTAAATGATTACCCTATTGTCCACTCATCTCACGTCTAACTGTGGGCTTCGGTCGATGAAGGGTTGGTTCAAGGCTTAAAGGGTTGCTAGTCAAGGCAAGCTTCAAGCTAATAATTAGAGGCTCACGATATTTGGTTTCTTGAGAATAGGTAGTCTCCTAGGTTGGCATTTGACTAAGGGTGAAGTCCTAATCATTCTCAAATTGAGATGGCTTGAAAGTCCCGATAACAGTTTGGGGTCGAGAGGAGAACGAGTAACTCAATCACAGGACTGGCCGTTGGTAGCTACACTTGTGCCTACCATTATCATAGCCATGGGAATACCCTGTATCTCTCTACCATCATGAGCTTTCGGCTTTCCAAATTGGGGAAAGATAAAAACAATAAAGAATTCAAGGAGATGTTACTGAATACAATTTCGTGATTCAAGGGCGAACATATAATTCAAGAGGACTTGTCAATGCAGTCGTGGGTGAGACCTTAGAGACATCTATATCTCAATCCACGTAGTGTAATTAAACAAAGAGCGAACCAAATGCATCATGGCTGATCAGACTACACTGATTCTGATTAGACAATAAGTTAGCAGGCGTCCCCACTAAACAGATGTCTTGAATCAAGCTCGAGAACATAGTGAGCTTGCAAAACTAGGCTGTAATTGCGGCGTTGGTCAAGATAGTCAAAATACAAGTACGCAAGATTTTTGAAAAGAGACACTAATAGTTCGAGTTCTGTGAGAATCAAACCCTACCTGGTGTTCTTGCTTATACCGTCATCCTACTATCTTCTTATTCGTAAGACCTTGGTCAACCAATGGGTTATGGACTTCTAAATTCCATATTCCAGGTAACCTATTAGTGTCAGTTAATTCTCTCGTCAATAGGGCACAAGGACCGCGGAATGCTAGGTTGGGAGGCATGCTACTTAACTTGCAGAACTTCCACTAATATTGGCTTCGGATCTTATAAAACACACAGGGCACTGTCCTATCCTCAATAGTATCCTTAATTTGTAATCACGTCTGAAGTCATTTCACCGAGGACTATGCCTCGCCCGTAAAATCGGGCTGTGGTAATCCTTGGTTTCGTAACTCAAATATGATACAAATCGAACTTTACTTAACTCTATCCAATATTGGCTCAAGGATAATTACGATCAAGAGTGGACCACTAGTCATATCTCTAGCAATTTCTATAACCGATATTTTCCTAATTCTCCTTTCAACTCCAGGGGTCGTGTCTCGCCAGTGCGCTGCTGGCTGCAGTAAATCCCTAGTCTCCAAAATTTAGATAAATGGCGACAGTGCGCTGCTGTCCTGCCAGTATAAGTTAACTAACATTTCTCTAACTATATCTGAAAATATTCATGAGCTTCTAGAGAATCAAACAAGTTGACCATGAACTAGAGCGTAAGCATTTGTCCTATCAATCACAACCCTTAAAATAAAGGGATTGAACAGGAAGGAAATATTTGGGGACAAAAGAAATACAAACATCCTAGTATCTATTTCATATGCATTCAAACCATCGGGGAAAACTTTGACTCGAAACTAACTCAAAGTCTGTATACGGATAACATAATAGTAAAATAATAATTCTTAGGGCAAAGAGGAACTAAATAGGCAATTTGGAATAAGATGTGAGGATGATATCTAAAGAGGTAAGGAGAAGGAATTGGATAATTTATCAAGGTTAGATCATTACTCCTAGGAAGCTCTGCCTCACCAAGAGAATCATCTATCCACTTTAGATCACATCGCCATACCAAGAGGTAATAGTGTACCTATGGGGATCTGATAAACTATCATAATTAATTACTCCTCATCTAAATTCCATGGCCTAGACTACCCATCGGTAAATTTGTATAAGGGACTCCTAGTCCTAGTCATTCTCGTAAATTAAATTAATTTCTAACTTGTGAATGAGCATTTCTAGTCGCAGGCTCGCAATAGTACGGCTAACTTAAGTACTATCACGAGTTCACAATTTCAAATAAAGAAGATGACTATAAACAAAGGTTAGACATCAATCATGGGTTTGAAAATAAACATGAAATATAAAAACCAATAGTAAGTAAATAGACACAAAATACTCTCCCCGACTGTTAGAAGTACCTTTGATATGTGATCGGTCTCGGGACAATTATGCGACACGGTCTACACGGTCTAAAGTTACACGGTCTAAAGTTACACGGTCTATAATTACACGGTCTACAGTTACACGATCTACATTTACACGGTCTACAGAAAAATATAGCAATAAAGAAACACTGTCTACAGAATAATAATCACTAACTACACAGTTTAAATGCAGTAAATAAAGCACTGTCTATACTGTCTACAAGAAGTAAATAAACACTGTCTACACGGTCTACAAGAAATAAATGCAACACGGTCTACACGGTCTACAAGAAATAAATGCAACACGGTCTACACGGTCTACAAGAAATAAATGCAACACGGTCTACACGGTCTACACGGTCTACACGGTCTCACGAGGTTGGTCCTGAAGGATAGCATCCTTTGCAGGGTTGATCACCGCCTCATCAAAATCAACTCCCATCTGACAAAGAGAAGCGTCCAGGAGGACCTCATTCAACAAAGGGATCGTCATCGACACTGGCACGACAAAAGTGGAAGTCAGGCAAAAAGACAAAATATGTCAAGCAGACTGGCACATTGCCAGGATATGAACCCGTGCGCATCTGCTTCGGTGCATCATCAGGGCATAGGCCCATGCGCGTCAGCATGCCTCGGCGCATCATCAGGGCGTAAGCCCATGCGTGTTGGCATTGGAGCTTCGGCGCATTATCAGAGCGTGAGCCCATGCGCGTCAGCAAAGGCATCGGCGCATCTTCAGGGAATAAAACCCATGCCTCGGTGCATGATAAAGGTATAAACCTATGCACGTCGGCAGGATAGAACCTCGGCGTATCATTAAAGACCGAAGTCTATACGCGTCGGCAGTTAGGGCACAGAGCCCAAAGCAGAGACGAAATCCACCAGTCACCTCAGGACGAACGTCGGCAAGAGGCGCAAGAGCGATAGGTACATCCTCATCCGCGGACTCCTTCGCTTTCTCCTTCCCCTTGCCGGCAGCGCCGCGAGGAGTCTTGGGAGCCATTCTCTCGAAGAAGGAGAAGTTAGGGTTTTTGAAGAAGAAACTCTAAAGAAGCAGAGGCACAGAGAAGAAGAACCATTTTCTCTCTCCAACTCTTACCTATTTATAGGGCTTGGTCGCACGTATGATCTCAGCCGTCGCCTCGGGTTCTATGCAAGGATAGCAGCAAATAAAACCAAAAGATCATCATTAATCTTTTCGGTTACCGAGGCACCATCATCATCAACTGAGAAGAGCATACGCCCGAACAGGCATGCGCCCAGAAATTATGCGCCCTGACCTCCATGCTTCTTATTCAAAGTATTCCAAAACTTATTCAAAAGTTTTGAGAACTTTGAAGGGGGTCTTGTAGAAGCAAGGAATTTCACAACCAGAAAGCCCATGCGCCAGACACTACATGCGCCAGAACTCAGACGAAGAACTTCACAGCAAAGTCAATAAGTATAGACATTTGAAGAAGGACTTTTTATTTATATATAAAAGTCTATTACATGTCTAGAAAAGGTTGTACAAAGGAGAATTTCTATAAAGGAAAGAGCCTAAGTATACAGCCAGCGGCCACCATGCGCCTTCAGATAAGCGCAGCGGCCACCATACGTCTCCAGATAGGTGCAGCATCACTATGCGCCACCAGTGAGGCGCAGCAGATATCATGTGCCTCCATCCAGGCGCATCCCATCATCTCTTCAGCAGCTCGGTTATGTGCATCCCTTCAGCCAAATTCTTCCAGCCAGGCTCACCTGGCCGAGCAGAGCCCAGTTATGTGCCGCTCTTCCAACCATGCTCGCCCGATAAATGCTTCGACACAAAGCATTTAACCCTCTGGCTGGAACCAAGGAAGAGAAGAGCACCGCAAATGCTGTGGCCAGGGGAGGCTTCGAAAGAGCCTCCAAAGCCGAAGGAAGACCGTGATCGAAACCACGGCTAAAGGAGCAGCTTTCGACACGATCAAAGTGGGGAAACCCCACTTTGCAGGAAGAGAAAGCCTTGCACCGCCATTCCGATCTACGGCTCTTTCGGAATAACGGAGATGAGGCTCGAGCATCCCTATCTTTGGATGCAACAGGCACCTTCCGCCTGCCTCAGAAGCCCTCGACTCCGTCTTTTGGATGTAACAGTCACCTTCAAGTGCATCAAAGACAACACAACGTCTCATCTTCACCCTCGGAAGCACTTCGTCAGCAGAATGCACCCGTATGTTCAAGTTCATATTGGAAGTACGTGAGGGAATGAGAAGCAAATCTTCTCTCCATGCCACTATTTATAGGCCGGGCAGATCAAACCCACGTGCCAAGTGGATGGCCCTCCGAATTCCGTGCAATGAATTTACATTAAATGGATGAACCGGACGCCTCGAATTCAGCCAAACGGCTATTTATAGTACTCGAAGAGCGAGACAGCCGCATCATTAAAAGATATGTCCGATGCGCCAGCCAGACAGTGCATCACACGGACGCGCCCTTCGGCATCAGGCGCATCACACAGACGCGCCCTACAGTACTCGGCGCATTATAGAGGGTGCGCCCCCACACATCTCCATACCGAGTGGAACGCCAACCGACGCGCCCACTCAACTGTCCATCGAACGTCACCAACATTAAATGCTGAACTGACAGAGTTGGCAGCACGCCTCCCAAAGTCTGAACAGTTGACAGCTTTATTCAGAAAACGAAGCGTCGGCAACGTCAGCATCATCATGACTCTATTCTGACGGCTACTGCCACATAGCCACCCGCATGCGCCTCTACGGCCATGCGTCCACACCCGCATGTGCCTCTACGGCCATGCGTCCAAACCAGCATGCGCCTTAAAAGCCATGCGCCTCAGACCCTTCACTGATCCCTAAAGACAGAAGAAGCGTCTCCGGTTGAAGTTTTGCATGCGCCTCAAAAGCCATGCGCCCCAGACTGATCTCTGATCCCGAAAGACAGAAGGAAAGTCGCCTGCATGCGCCTCAAAAGCCATGCGCCCGAAATGGTTTGTAACTCCTAAAGGTTATGAGCCGCAGCCTCCTCCTGCGCCCAATCCAAGGCGCAGCCCACCAGATCACTCCTCTCCACCAAATCCGAGATCTTCGAACCATGAGTCGACGACACGTGTCTTTTGACTCAACTCGTCCAAGATTTCAGCAACGGAAAGATCTTCTCTTCTGCTACGTGCCGGCTCACAACAGCAGTATGAAGAGTTCTCCCCCTCGATCAGGGCGCAGCATCCATGCGCCTCCATCAGCAACCTCCACGTGGCGTCCCCACACCGGTGCATCCTACATGCACGCATGAGCAGCCAGCCTGTAAAACTATAAATAGAAGGATCATCCCCTTCACACACACAGAGACTCAAAACACAAGACTCACAGAGAATCCACAACAGAGAATCACCGGAGAGGCAGTTCTAGACACTCAACGTCTTCCTCCTCTCAGCAAGCTCCAGCACCCAGAGAAATCAACACCTTCAGAGAACCGATAACCGCCGTCAGCCGGTCAACGGAGTCAACGCATTACCACTCGCTCCATTGGCACTAAGGACCCAGCTTAAACAAAAGTGTACTCCTAGGACTACATCTAAGTCCTATATTGTATCACTGTTCTGTTTGTATTAAGATTTCAATCAAAACAATTTTAATGGCAAACAAGCTGGCGACTCTGCTGGAGACCTCTTTCTCCTCTACCGAGAAAGTCGTGTCACAGGCCAACGACGTGAAGGTGGGCTCCTCCCACAAGACGCTGGTAGTGCGCCTCAATCAACAGGCGTACGTGGAGTTCATTTCTAAAGGAAGTGCGAGTCCTTCGAAGCGGCTGTCGAAGCCGAAGAAGACCCGCGCAGTCTGGGTGCGTAAAGTCGACGCCTCGGGCACCACCGTTGAAGGGGATGCGCCCGTCCAGCCCTCCCTTCCTGCTGACGTCCTCAGCAGTCAAGGTGCGCCCGCTGATGCAGCGCATCTCTCGGGAAAGCGTGCGGCTGACCACGTTCCCCAGCCATCTTTCTCTCAGGCGAGGAAGATACGTCGACGGAGCAGGGGCGCAGCCAATGCCCCGCGCATTATTTCTGATGCGCCACAAAGAGCCTCTGTCTTTGACAGACTCACTCGCTGTAACGGCAAGGAGAATTTGGATGCTGAGTACTATGCGCCCAGTGGGCTGGTACGAAGAAATCCAAGGCGGCACGGGCCATGCGCCACAAACGTGCTATGCCAGCAGCCGGCCAGAGGCACGCGCTTACAATCACGCGCGCTGCCGATGGCAAGCTGTACAAGGTTGACTCAGGTGCTCCTGCACTGACAACGAGTCGACCTTCAAAGTCCTCATCTCGCTTGGGCGCATTCACTGCATGCACAACCAAGCCGAGAGAGGCAAACTCTGTGGTCTTGAACTTCCGCGCCTCCTCTGGTTGTGCGTTCGAGGTCCGTTCAAGTCACTTCAAATGCTGTGGTTCCCCCACTACTGATCGTGATGCCTGCTTGGTATTAGATCAGGGGGCACAGCACTCGCCCGACCACCCCGGCGCTTGGCCCTGCCATGCGCCTGAGAGGGGTGTGAGGGTAGCACTCTCCTCCAACGACTTGCGCAACGTGATCACTCACAAGCGCCGGTCAGGAGAGTTGACCAACAAGCACGATGCGTCTCTCACGGGGCACACTTGTGCAGTGGTCACCATCAACTGCTGTTGCAAGACGGCAGTACCGCCAAAGCAGTCGGTCTTCCAATGGCTACAATCATCGACACCCCTCCGACATCGCCTTGGGACGAAGGTGTCAGCAGAAGAGGAACTAAAGATTGCGTCATGCAACGTGATCTCCAATTCCTCATCTGTCCGGAAGACGACTGCCAATTCCTCGTCTTCATCCAAAAGCCAGCCAAGGAAAACCAAGGCAGCTGTCACGACCTCTGGAGTGTTCGAAGGCACTCGGTCGAGGAAGAAGTCCTTGGAGGAAGCTGGGGGTAGCCAGACCCTTGTCGAGCCTCCTTCCGAAGACGAAGATGTCCAAAGCACAGCTGCGGCGGATCTTCATCAAGGCGAAGATGGCCTCCTTGAAGCCCCTCAAAAGGACGATGTCCTCCAGGACACCGCCGGGGGTAGTGCTGAAAACGAAGAGGCCCTTCAAGACAGAGCTGAGGGCAGTCAGGCCCTTGCAGATGCGCCTGTCGAAGACGAACTCCAGAATGTGGCTGGGGGTGGCCAAACACCAGGAGAAGTAACTCCCCCACATGAGAGCGAGGCTGAAAGCGAAGCCTCAACTAATCCATCCACTTCCGGCCGTGTCATGACTGTATACATGACCGGGGGTGATCTTGAGACCGATGCGCCGCCACAAGACATTGTCCAGCGTATAGACTCGCTAGAGGGAGGACTCAAAACCCTCTCTGCCTCAATGCAAGCACTGACTCAAGCAGTGTTTGAGATGCGGTCGGCCTTGATCAGGACACCTTCAAATGGTCCCGACCCAGGAGCCAATGGAGAGTCGAGTGTGCCCCTCCAGCGGACACCCTCAGACACAGAAGCACCCCGGACATCGGAGCCCTCAAATGCTCCACTCCAAGTAGTACCTCCTTCCCCGACTCCTAGCTCCACGGAGGACGTGGTCGAAATGATCAAAGATCTGCGGGAGCGCTTCGAGTCCAAGAACAGGCAGGAGGAGCGCCAGAAGATGGGCATTCCCCAGCCTTATCCCCTTGAGTGGAACAAGGTGGTTTATCCTCCAAAGTATAAACCACAAACACTCACGCCGTATGACGGGAAGGACTCTCCACGACGGTACCTGACGTACTTCCAGTCGCAGACAGGGCATCTTCCGAAGGAGGACGCGCTCCTCACCAGCATCTTTGTTGGGGCCCTGAAAGGGGTGGCGTATGACTGGTACTGCAGCCTCCCCGATAATTCCATATCGTCCTTCGACGACCTGACACGCCTCTTCCTTGACCGCTTCTACGACGGTGGGAAGGACATGACGATGGCGTCTCTCATTGAGATACGCCAGAAGGACAAGGAAACGGTTCGGGCATTCATCGAACGCTTCCGTCAGGCCTGCTTCAGGCTACCTCCAGGCATGCCAGAACATGCGCTTCTCTCCGCTTGCAGTATGAACATGCTGTCTGCAGTAAAACTCTGGCTTAACTCTACTCCCCCTCCCGACTGGAGCTCCCTAATCATTGAAGCTGAAGCTGCAGAGAAGAAGGCGGCCAATGCACGTCTTCTGGGTGTTAGCTTTCCCGCCTTTGATGATAAGGGGAAAAAGTCCGCAACCAACAACTCCGGACGAGAAACAAAGGGGAAACAGGCATTGACTGTTAATGCCTCGAAGGGCGCATCTGCGCCTACTCAAAAGCCTCCACTGGCACCGAGACCCAAGGAGGTGTATTCATTCAATGATGACGACACCCTGCAACTCTTTGAGATACTGAAGCAGGGTGACAAGATCAAGCTTCCGGACCCGAAGCAGCCCGATGAAGTCGGGAAAGTGGACAACCCGAGGTACTGTCACTACCATCGGTTTGTCGGACACCCGACTAAGGACTGCTACGTCCTCAAAAATTACATCCAGCGCATGATCAATGCGGATGTAATCTCCGTCGACTACGAAGAGAAGACGGTGTCAGCTAATATGGTGTCACTTCAGTTTGGCACCTTGCCGCCGACTACCACACAAGATGGCGTCGTCCCCATCCCTAAGGCGACAATGGACGTGGTGAATTTGCCACCCACCCGTGACAATGTGAGTGGACTTGTCCCACTCACCACGTCTCGAGGAGAGGTCCTCTGGGTTCACCCCGACCTCGTCTCCGAGGTAACTCAACCGGAGGTACGCCCTACCTCCAAAGCAAAAGGCAGGAAGATCAAGTCTTGCCGCACGGTCTCTTCTTCAACGGAAGAGGCGCTTCCTGTGCAGACACGTGCACAACAGAACTCCCAACCGGTGAAGCTGCCGCCGAAGTGGTGCCTCCTGGCACCATCCCTGAGGAGGGTCCATCCAAGCCCTCAGCAGCCAATAAACAAAAGCAAGTGGAGGCCCGTTTCGACAGACCTCTGCGGAAAGAAAATGCTTCGGGGCTAGCCAAGCCCCACAATTTTGACATTTTGGCACAACTGGCCAGTACTCCTGCACGCCTGTCTTTGTTCGAGCTCCTGCGTCTCTCCAAGGACTCCCGAGAAGCTCTCTGCGAAGCTCTGAAGGATGCCGAATCCTTTCTCAGTCAGGTCAAGCAGCCTGAAGACCTCCCAACTACTTGTGCACACTGTCATTGTGCGGATGAAGTTATCCCAAACATAACCTTCACCCAACAAGACATGCTGCTCAAGCATCACCGACATAACCGACCGTTGTATTACACAGGGTACATCGGTTCGGTAAAGGTGAGCAGGATTCAGATCGATCTGGGGTCTTCCCTAAGCATCATTCCAAAGGCGCTGCTATCAAAGCTGGGGATCCCAATGTACCGGCTGGCGCCCTCCAATACAACCATCAGCGGCTTCAACGCCAGCAAGAGCGAGCCACTGGGCAAGATCCGGCTGAAGTGTCACATCGGCAGCCTCAAAACTGAGGTAACTTGTTATGTGGTGGATGCCGAGGTCAACTACAACATCTTACTCGGACGACCATGGTTACATGAGTACATGGTGGTGCCCTCCACACTCCACCAATGCATGAAATATGTATCCACCAACGGCGTCATCCGGACGGAGTTTGCAGATATCGATCCCTTCAATGGGATTGAGGCCTACTTCACCGATTCTGACTTGTACAAGCCACTTGACGAGGAGGAAGCCAACGATGCCGATGATGAAGCAGAGACGGCAACAGAGCCGGACTTGGAGCCCGAAGTGACTCCTGACGCCCCCTTGAAAATCCGTCTGAAAGGGAGACCACCCCAGAAGGCGCCTCCAATGAGCATCAAGCTATCAGGAAAAGCGCAAGCTCGCGAAGCTCCCCTGAAGATACGCCTCAAGGGGAAGCCACCACAAACAGCGGCTCCCCTGGTGGTAAAATTACAAGGGAAGGCGCCACTCATCGAAGGCGCAACCGAGGCACCCCTCAAGGTGCGTCTTAAAGGCAAGCCGCCGCAGTCATCCAAGATGCCGGAGAGGGCTCACATAACCCTCTCAGACCCCAACGTCAGAGCGGTGGAGGACTCTCCTGATCCGGCCCCAGTGCTTACAGACGAGGAGCTTGGCGAATATATCTCTGCTGATGTAGACGTACCCTCCTTCGACAATGTAATCCCACGGGATAAAATCTCGTACTTTATCAATAATAGAGTGTCTTTCAATTATTCTTGTCTTCCACACTGGAATGCCATGTATACATTAGACAACGCTCTACGGTCGTTGCAAACACAAGTAACGACCGTCTACCATAATCAAATAGTCCCGTCTCAAGGAGTCTTCATAGTCCCTCCACGAAGCCGAGACGAAGGCACCATCATCTCGGGCAAAATCGAGCGTCGTCGGGACCTCCCGTCAATCGAGCCCGAACCTGATACCGGCAGAGTACAAGTCTATCGGTACACAGATGCGACTAAGCACATCATCCAAAAGATGGGCTACGACCTGAAAAGCAATAAAGGCCTAAACTACGGCAAGGGTCGGCATCTCCCTGTCCGGCTTTCGATGCCCAATGGAAAGCCACAGGATTACTATAATCGGACTCGACGGGGGTTAGGCTATGTCACGCCGCCATCAACTCCAGAGAGTTCAGACGCAGAAGACATAGAACATTCCCACTCGTCAGAAGCATCGACGTGGGATTCCGATACCAGTATCGGATCAGTCTTCAGGAAAGTGCTGTCAGCTAACATGACATCGGCACAACCTCAGAAGGATGAAGGCGAGGACCAACCGCCGGAACCCTTCGAAGAAGAACCCTGGGCTCAACGTCTAGGAGAACAATGGGAGTCTCATTTTGAGTTACGAGAACCTCCCACCGAAGACGAAGTCGAGCAGATCGACCTCGGGGATGGGTCTTCTTCTAAACCCATCTTTATCAGCAAAAGCTTGGAAGGAGAAGACCAAGAATCTTTAGTCCAACTGGCTAAGGAGTATATCGACGTCTTCGCCTGGAGCTACGAAGACATGCCGGGTCTCGATCCACAGATCGTGATGCATAGGTTGAACATCTTACCAGATGCCAAACCTATCAAACAACAACAGCGACGCTTCCGCCCGGACATCATGAACGCCATCGATCAGGAGGTGGACAAACTCTTGACCAGTGGCTTCATCCGTGAGGAACAACACCCGGACTGGGTAGCCAACGTCATCCCTGTCACCAAGAAGAACGGGAAGATACGAGTCTGTATCGACTTCAGGGATCTCAACTCTGCTTGCCCGAAGGATGAATTCCCGCTCCCAGTCACCGATGTAATGATCGACAACACATGTGGCTTTGAACGCATGTCCTTCATGGACGGGTATTCAGGCTACAATCAAATCAAGATGTTCCCCGATGACGCAAAACACACGTCATTCAGGACTCCAAAGGGTGTTTTCTGCTACACAGTAATGCCCTTCGGCTTGAAGAACACCGGTACAACGTACCAGCGAGCTATGAGCACCATCTTCCGTCAACATCTTCGCAAGACAGTTGAGTGCTATGTTGACGACATCGCAGTCAAGAGCCGCCTCAAAAGAGATCACCTACAAGACCTGAAGACGGTCTTCGATCTCATGCGGGCACATCAACTCAAAATGAACCCCGCTAAATCCTTCCTGGGGGTTTCTAGCGGCAAATTCTTGGGCTTTGTCATCACGGCAAAAGGCATTCATGTCGATCCCGAGAAGACTAAAGCCATCCTTAACATGGACCCTCCGAAGAACCTTCGAGAACTTCGGGGCTTACAGGGACGTTTGGCATACATCCGGAGATTCATAGCAAACCTCTCCGGTAAATGTCAACCCTTTACTCAGCTCATGAAGAAGGGAGTCTCTTATGTCTGGACAGAGGAGTGCCAAAAGGCTTTCGACGACATCAAGGCTTACTTAACAAGCCCGCCAGTCCTAGTGGCACCTGTCGTCGGCAAGCCATTCCTCCTCTACGTCCGTGCCATGGATCATTCCCTCGGCGCTTTGCTGGCTCAAAACAGCGATGCAGGTTATGAGCAAGCAATCTACTACCTCAGTCGAACACTCATCGGGGCCGAACACCGGTACAACCCCGTTGAAAAGGAGTGCTTGGCTTTGGTGTTTGCCATTCAGAAGACTCGTCATTACGTCTCGGGCCAGACAATTCACGTTATCTCCCGAGTCAATCCGCTCAGAGTTCTCATGACGAAGCCAGGGTCATTAAACTCCCGGCTGGCTACATGGGCGATCCTACTAACGCCATACAACATGGTGTTTGTCCCGCAGAAGACGGTCAAGGGTCAGGCTCTGGCTGACTTTTTAGCTGCACACCCCATCCCAGAATCTTCAAAACTCTATGAAGACATCCCGGATGAAGTCCAAGAATCAAACGTCACTGAAGGAAGCCCCGTCTGGCGAATGTTCTTCGATGGTGCTTCAAGAACGGGCCCCAACGGCCAAATCATCGCGGGAGTGGGGGTAGTCTTGGTCTCCCCCGATCAGCTGGTCATCCAGCGCGCATACTCCCTTTCGAAGCCGTGCTCCAACAATGTTGCTGAGTACAATGCACTCGTCATGGGACTCCAGCTAGCACAACAGCTGGGGGTGGATCATCTGGAAGCCTACGGCGACTCGAAACTCGTCGTAAACCAGATTCGGGGGCAATACGAGGTTCGCCATGAAGATTTGATCCCTTACCATGAAGTTGCATTGAACATCATTTCAACCTTCACTGGGTTCTTCATCGAACATGTACCCCGCCTACAAAACTTGGAGGCTGACGCTCTGGCTGGCCTCGCAGCCTCATTGGCCGCGCCCCTTGGGACTCAACATTATGTTACGGTGACTGGCCGAGACCTGATTTGTCCCAGAAACAACCTATGTTTGCAAATGGCTCACGCCATGCCGACGAACACCGATGTTAATGTCCGAGACGGGAGGTTCCCGTTCATCGACTTCACTGTCTACGAAATCCTTCCAGAGGACCCGAAGGAAGCCGTCTCAGTCAGGAGACGCTCTCTTCGATTCTACTACGATACAGCCACTAAAACGCTGTACCGACGCTCCTTCGACGGGCTTCTCCTTCGATGCCTGTCTAACGAAGAAGCAGCCGAAGCTCTTCGAGAAGCTCATGACGGAACTTGCGGAGCTCACCAACCAGGTCCTAAGTTGCAAGATCGACTGCGACGTATGGGCTACTACTGGCCAACCATGGTTGCCGACGCAGTGGAATATGCTAAGAAGTGCCATGCATGCCAACTTCATGCAGACTTCATACATACACCATCTGAACCTCTACATCCTACGGTCGCCTCCTGGCCATTCGAAGCCTGGGGCATGGACATTGTAGGGCCAATCACCCCTCCTTCATCGAGAGGACACCGCTTCATCCTGGCCATCACCGATTACTTCTCCAAATGGGCGGAAGCAGTCCCACTAGCAGAAGTAAAAAGCTCCAGGGTGGTCAGCTTTATCAAATACCATGTCATTTACCGTTTCGGGGTACCCCGGCAAATCATCCATGACAATGGTCCTCAGTTTATCAGCCACATTTTCAGCAGGTTCTGTGACAAGAATCGCATTTAAAATGTGGCCTCAACCGCCTACAATCCGGCAGCAAACGGATTGGCCGAGGCGTTCAACAAAACTATCGTCAGGCTACTCAAAAAAGTCGTGTCATCCAACAAACGCGACTGGAACGAAAAGCTTGGCGAATGCCTTTGGGCCTACCGCACAACGGTACGGACCCCAACAGGCAACACTCCATTCTCCCTGGTCTACGAGAGCGAAGCAGTACTGCCTCTCGAGATACAGATACCTTCGCTCCGCGTGGCAATCACAAATGATCTCACAGAAGAAGACAATCAACGTCGTCGTCTGCGGGAACTGGAGGCACTTGACGAAAAGCGTCTCCTAGCTCAACAACGCATCGAACTTTACCAAGCCCGTATATCACAGGCTTTCAACAAGAAGGTCAAGCAAAGAACTTTCCAAGTTGGCGACCTGGTTTTAGCAGTCAGAAGGCCAATGGTGTTAACTCACAAGACACCAGGGAAGTTCGAGCCCAAATGGGAAGGACCCTTCATCATTGAGACGGTATACTCAAACGGTGCTTACCGGCTCGCCAAACCCAATGGGGACTTGTTCATGATGCCCATCAACGGCAAGTTCCTAAAGAAGTACTATTCTTGACATCCTCCAAGACATGTATTTCCCCAAACAACCTCTTCTCACAAAATCAATCGCTTTCGGAACCCAGCTGTTCCGTGGCATCCTTCCGTAGAAAGATAACCACGTCCACATTACCTCTGAGTTGTCTCTCTACATCCTACAAAGCGGAACCTTACACTTCGTGAGCTTACGCTATCCTTCATGTTTACCACGTCCACATTACCTCTGAGTAAACATCCCGTACAAACAACTCCTATGTTGTCGTACATTGATCGCAGAACTTCCACGTCCACATTACCTCTGAGTTGTTCAGCGTATCCCCCAGGATCATTCCTACCACGTCCATAAACACCTCTGAGTAGGAAGATTCTATCATTCGAACCTAATGATTGCCATGTCCACATTACCTCTGAGCAAACATGTTGGTTCCTTTATACTTATTATCTGTACCTAAAAACCAAGGTGCGTAAAAGATAATAGGTCCACATAAATCATCAAGTTCATGAGATTAAAAATGAACACATCACAAAGAGATAGTGTATTTCTTTATTTTTCAAAAAAAAGAGAGTACAGAAATACGCTATTTCCCCAGCAAGAATTGAAAAAACACATAAAAAGAAGAGAAGCTACAATCCCCGATCCTTTCCAGGGTGGGATGAGAGTTCTCTGACTCGACGTCTCAGGTCGGCAGTGCGAGTTTCCACAGTCGCCTGGACTCGCAGCTCGGCTTCTTGACGCATTAACCCGACAGCCTCAGCAGAAGTTTTACTCTCATACTTCTCATCAAGCTGTCGTCGCTGCTGAGCCAAAGCAAGGGTCCGTTGAGTAAGAGTCGCTTCCTCCTGCTTGAATGCCACGTGTTCAGCCAGGACACGATCAGCTTCTAGTTGAAGTTGGGCCCGCTGGTCTTCAAGACGGCGCATCTGAGCATCAACCTCTGCGATGTTAGCGTCCACCGCAGCCCGCTTCTCCGTCGTCTTCTCCATAGATTGAGACAACTGCTCCGCTGCAGCCTCAGTCCCAGCCACTTCACGCTCCCAACTGCTCACATCGGCCCGATGGAAAGCCTCGATTTCAGCAATCAACTTCCCTATCTCTGCATCTATCAAGACAGAGAGGTCATTTCGTTGGATGCGCTGCAGTTCCGCGAGCCGCTCGTCCAGCTCAATCACCGAAACCTCCAGAATTTTGGCCATATGGTCATGGCCTTGGTGAATGCGGATCAGCTCGATACAAGGCATTGCCAAAGCTTTTGCTGTCGCAAAGCTCCCCTTGCCATCCATCACTGCAGATACTCCTTTCTCCAGTATTTTGTACACTCCCTCGACGAGGAACTTCACATACTCGTCGGCATTCGCCAGCACCTGCGGCGTCATAGCAGGAGTTGAAGGAGCTACTACAGTTTGCGGACCGGAGGAGGATCCGCCAACCTCGATCTGAGAGGTTTGAACCTCGGCTGCAATAGGCTCTTCATCAACAGGGGCCAGACTGCTAGCCCGAGGTGCCGAAGGAACAGAAGGAGCCGGCACATGCGTCGTGGTAGTACCCCAAGTAGAAGGAGCAACAGAGGGTTCCACACCCTTACCCTTCTCAAGCCCGGAGACATCACCGACGTCAACGGCCACCTCTCCTACCCCTGACGTTCTATCAGCATCAGCTACCTCCCCCGGCAAAACGGGGAGATCAACATTTATCTCCTGGCTAGCCCCAGGAGACAAGACCGGCAGAAGGGTCTCATTCTTCTCAAGTCCCTCTACAGGGATAGAATCTGTCGCTACCGTCTGATCGGTAGCCATCTCTATGTCCATGGTTGAAGCCAAGGAAGGATTCGGCAATGATTCAGCCGACCTCCCTTCATCATGACAAGGAGGGGAATTAACCCTCTCCTCTATCCTCACCGCTTCTGCTGCCCCCACAACGGACCCTTGCAACGCTGGAGGGACGTCACCAGAAGGTGACGAACTCCAATCCACTTCATCATCAGGATGCCTCGAGTCTGTAGGACCCTCAGCGTCCAAGGCCTCCACGGCAGATGGTACTATCCCAGAAGTTGTTGCGACTTCAAAGTCAGGAGATACTAAAACCTCCGCGGGAACATCTTCGGGACCCTCCTCCACAGGAGACATCATCGTTGGTGGAATGCACTCCTCAGAAGAGCCTGCCACCTCCTTCGGCTTATCGGTGCCCGATTTCGAAGCACGAGACTTCTTCTTCAATCCCTACAAGAAGAAGAGCATAAGTCGCCACAATGACATAAAAAAACTGGAATTATGAAGCACTCCTTACCTCAGCGGGAGCTAAGCCCGTTGGCGTTACAAGTGGCGTTTCCGTAATCTTCGGGGTCGACGTCCTTCTCGACCTTTTTGGTACAGTAGAACCAGCTTCTGTGTCAGCCCGTCTTTTTCCGACAGACGGGTCTCTCACTGGTGCCACAGCAGCAGCCCGATACCCCGCTAATTCTGGCGGACGATATGACCGAGCTGCCACCAACATATTCGTTGTTGCCTCCAACTGGGTTCCAATGATGAAACTAGTCTCCCTGTCATAACCAGGAGACATAGTATTCATAGTACAATACAGCTTGGCGGCCGGATATAAGATCGGCGGCCGAGGATTGCGAACTGGTGTGGTAAACTTAACGCTAGTGCATCCAGCGTTATAATACTGCCAGCCCCGGGCTCCATCCAGCAAACTCCCGATGAAGCCTAGACTGCTACTGGCATTCCGCAGCATTAGCTGAGTGTAGCCAAATTGACGAGCAAATCGGCTTGGCAAGTACGGTTCCAGATAACACCTGTTCTGATTACGGTAGACCAGATGCGAAGGCCGGATACTCTGCAATCAACGAAAACTCCATTTCGGCAAAGTAACCGCATCCTCGCCAGAATCAACCAAATCCTAGTCGGCCTCGAAATTCTTGAAGATCGGGCCAACCTTCACGATTTCCCACCCCTGAAGGAAGGACAAAACCCTCCTACAAACGGGGACGCCAGTGTAAGACCACTTCCTCTTGTAGAAGCGGCGAATGAAGGCATCTCCTTCAACATGGTCCTCCTCAGGACCAGGACTCATCACATTCGGATGATGTAAGATCAGCCAACCCATAAGATAATGGAAAGGCAGCTCGGCCCGGGGAAAGTTGTCATTATTACCTTTCTCGTGGATCACATCATCAGCAAAAGACCTCAAACCGCGCAGCAGGTTGCACACCATCGCAGGGAGGAGAGCCAGAGGTCGTCCGAAGGCCAACTTCACTGCAGGCAAAATGAGATTCCGATGTACCCTCTCAACAGCACCGGATCCCCCTACAAATATGTAATCCCGGAGCCATATCATCAAGTTGGCCGTCAACACTGCCTTAGATGACATCCGGTGCCCGCAGTGCCAGAAACAGCTGTACGTGTTCTGGCCGCTCTCATTTGAATGTGGGGTCCTCTCGTCCAGCCGGGTTATTTCAGAACTCACTTCCGCGGGTGTCAAGCCCTGCGGAGTCGCAAACCGGATCCTCGAAGGATCCGCCAAATCCTATCTGAAAACATAGTCCCTCCAAGCAGTCACGTGAGGTTGGGTCTTACCCTTGTCCCTCCGGTACATCAGATAATGATGGCTCGTCACCTCCTTGAAAACGGCCATCATCTCCGGGTCCTTATCTTCCAAGACCTGGATCTCTTCATTCGATGGGAAATATTCCTCGTACGGTTCCGAGCCCCAAGGAAGCTTGGACACTTCGTACATCTCATGAAGGGCCAATCCCAACTCCCCCACTGGAGTAAAGAAGCTGCCAGTCTGGGCATTGAAAAGCTCCAACAGCGCAAGGAACATCGGCTTATTGAGGTCCACGCCTGCCTGCGTGGCCCGAATGGCGGCAGTCAGCCCTATCTCTTTAAGCTCAACTTTGAACCTGGAAAGCACCCAGGAGGTCAACTCGTCCCACTTTGGGATGTAGTGACACCAACCTTCGACTCTAAAACCAGCTGTCGGATACGTGACCTTCGACGTCAGCATCCGATTTGCAAAAGTCGGGGCACTGAAGGGAAACGTGTCATTTGGGACTTCACTATAGATGCTCCCGGGACGCAAAGCTCGGTAACTGAACGAAGAACCAGTTCGTGAAGCGGTCAAGGTGTCTCGCTGGTTCGAGGTGGTGTCAATCGAAAGGGAGCCCCCCAAGGCACCTCCTTGAGAAGGAGTAAGTTCCCAATCCATCCTTCTCTTCGAAGCTAGACGGTAAAAGGCTGTCAGTGGCAACTGGCGGTCAACCTGTCGCATGTATAACATCATGCCCTTAGCAGCAAAGAACCAGTCTTCTCTGATCTTCAATATCTTCGCTTCGGAAGAGACTAATCGGTCGCCAAACAGAAAGGCAGGCTTTAAGAAAGTCACACCTTCAGAATCAGCAGACTTCAGTTTACCGCTCTCCATCATACTCTGGAGGAAAAGCGGCAACTGGACCTGGATTTGTAGCATCCTCTCACGAGGTTGGTCCTGAAGGATAGCATCCTTTGCAGGGTTGATCACCGCCTCATCAAAATCAACTCCCATCTGACAAAGAGAAGCGTCCAGGAGGACCTCATTCAACAAAGGGATCGTCATCGACACTGGCACGACAAAAGTGGAAGTCAGGCAAAAAGACAAAATATGTCAAGCAGACTGGCACATTGCCAGGATATGAACCCGTGCGCATCTGCTTCGGTGCATCATCAGGGCATAGGCCCATGCGCGTCAGCATGCCTCGGCGCATCATCAGGGCGTAAGCCCATGCGTGTTGGCATTGGAGCTTCGGCGCATTATCAGAGCGTGAGCCCATGCGCGTCAGCAAAGGCTTCGGCGCATCTTCAGGGAATAAAACCCATGCCTCGGTGCATGATAAAGGTATAAACCTATGCACGTCGGCAGGATAGAACCTCGGCGTATCATTAAAGACCGAAGTCTATACGCGTCGGCAGTTAGGGCACAGAGCCCAAAGCAGAGACGAAATCCACCAGTCACCTCAGGACGAACGTCGGCAAGAGGCGCAAGAGCTATAGGTACATCCTTATCCGCGGACTCCTTCGCTTTCTCCTTCCCCTTGCCGGCAGCGCCGCGAGGAGTCTTGGGAGCCATTCTCTCGAAGAAGGAGAAGTTAGGGTTTTTGAAGAAGAAACTCTAAAGAAGCAGAGGCACAGAGAAGAAGAACCATTTTCTCTCTCCAACTCTTACCTATTTATAGGGCTTGGTCGCACGTATGATCTCAGCCGTCGCCTCGGGTTCTATGCAAGGATAGCAGCAAATAAAACCAAAAGATCATCATTAATCTTTTCGGTTACCGAGGCACCATCATCATCAACTGAGAAGAGCATACGCCCGAACAGGCATGCGCCCAGAAATTATGCGCCCTGACCTCCATGCTTCTTATTCAAAGTATTCCAAAACTTATTCAAAAGTTTTGAGAACTTTGAAGGGGGTCTTGTAGAAGCAAGGAATTTCACAACCAGAAAGCCCATGCGCCAGACACTACATGCGCCAGAACTCAGACGAAGAACTTCACAGCAAAGTCAATAAGTATAGACATTTGAAGAAGGACTTTTTATTTATATATAAAAGTCTATTACATGTCTAGAAAAGGTTGTACAAAGGAGAATTTCTACAAAGGAAAGAGCCTAAGTATACAGCCAGCGGCCACCATGCGCCTTCAGATAAGCGCAGCGGCCACCATACGTCTCCAGATAGGTGCAGCATCACTATGCGCCACCAGTGAGGCGCAGCAGATATCATGTGCCTCCATCCAGGCGCATCCCATCATCTCTTCAGCAGCTCAGTTATGTGCATCCCTTCAGCCAAATTCTTCCAGCCAGGCTCACCTGGCCGAGCAGAGCCCAGTTATGTGCCGCTCTTCCAACCATGCTCGCCCGATAAATGCTTCGACACAAAGCATTTAACCCTCTGGCTGGAACCAAGGAAGAGAAGAGCACCGCAAATGCTGTGGCCAGGGGAGGCTTCGAAAGAGCCTCCAAAGCCGAAGGAAGACCGTGATCGAAACCACGGCTAAAGGAGCAGCTTTCGACACGATCAAAGTGGGGAAACCCCACTTTGCAGGAAAGAAAGCCTTGCACCGCCATTCCGATCTACGGCTCTTTCGGAATAACGGAGATGAGGCTCGAGCATCCCTATCTTTGGATGCAACAGGCACCTTCCGCCTGCCTCAGAAGCCCTCGACTCCGTCTTTTGGATGTAACAGTCACCTTCAAGTGCATCAAAGACAACACAACGTCTCATCTTCACCCTCGGAAGCACTTCGTCAGCAGAATGCACCCGTATGTTCAAGTTCATATTGGAAGTACGTGAGGGAATGAGAAGCAAATCTTCTCTCCATGCCACTATTTATAGGCCGGGCAGATCAAACCCACGTGCCAAGTGGATGGCCCTCCGAATTCCGTGCAATGAATTTATATTAAATGGATGAACCGGACGCCTCGAATTCAGCCAAACGGCTATTTATAGTACTCGAAGAGCGAGACAGCCGCATCATTAAAAGATATGTCCGATGCGCCAGCCAGACAGTGCATCACACGGACGCGCCCTTCGGCATCAGGCGCATCACACAGACGTGCCCTACAGTACTCGGCGCATTATAGAGGGTACGCCCCCACACATCTCCATACCGAGTGGAATGTCAACCAACGCGCCCACTCACCTGTCCATCGAACGTCACCAACATTAAATGCTGAACTGACAGAGTTGGCAGCACGCCTCCCAAAGTCTGAACAGTTGACAGCTTTATTCAGAAAACGAAGCGTCGGCAACGTCAGCATCATCATGACTCTATTCCGACGGCTACTGCCACGTGGCCACCTGCATGCGCCTCTACGGCCATGCGTCCACACCCGCATGCGCCTCTACGGCCATGCGTCCAAACCAGCATGCGCCTCAAAAGCCATGCGCCTCAGACCCTTCACTGATCCCTAAAGACAGAAGAAGAGTCTCCGGTTGATGTTTTGCATGCGCCTCAAAAGCCATGCGCCCCAGACTGATCTCTGATCCCGAAAGACAGAAGGAAAGTCGCCTGCATGCGTCTCAAAAGCCATGCGCCCCAAATGGTTTGTAACTCCTAAAGGTTATGAGCCGCAGCCTCCTCCTGCGCCCAATCCAAGGCGCAGCCCACCAGATCACTCCTCTCCACCAAATCCGAGATCTTCGAACCATGAGTCGACGACACGTGTCTTTTGACTCAACTCGTCCAAGATTTCAGCAACGGAAAGATCTTCTCTTCTGCTACGTGCCGGCTCACAACAGCAGTATGAAGAGTTCTCCCCCTCGATCAGGGCGCAGCATCCATGCGCCTCCATCAGCAACCTCCATGTGGCGTCTCCACACCGGCGCATCCTACATGCGCGCATGAGCAGCCAGCCTGCAAAACTATAAATAGAAGGATCATCCCCTTCACACACACAGAGACTCAGAACACAAGACTCACAGAGAATCCACAACAGAGAATCACCGGAGAGGCAGTTCTAGACACTCAACGTCTTCCTCCTCTCAGCAAGCTCCAGCACCCAGAGCAATCAACACCTTCAGAGAACCGATAACCGCCGTCAGCCGGTCAACGGAGTCAACGCATTACCACTCGCTCCATTGGCACTAAGGACCCAGCTTAAACAAAAGTGTACTCCTAGGACTACATCTAAGTCCTATATTGTATCACTGTTCTGTTTGTATTAAGATTTCAATCAAAACAATTTTAATGGCAAACAGTATGTAAGAATATTTTTGGAATTCAAAAGTTTCACCATCTAAGTTTTCCTATTATATAGTAGAATATATATATATATATATATATATATATATATATATATATATATATAAAATATATATATATTGTCATTTTAAGCCTTTGCATATTAACTAGTATAATTTGGATAAATATTAAGTATTGCTCTATTCTGATAACTGGAAAACAATTCGCAAGCCGCAACCCGATTAAATTGCTAAAGGAAAGGTAAAAAAAAATTGCTTGCTCAGGTAAGAGTCTCAAGTTTCCTTTTTATTCATTTCGTATAACTGCATGGTCCGGTGTTGAGGTTTGCTCCACCGAAGGGGTCGGCGAACCCGTATTTTTCATATATATATATATATCTATCTTTGTTAACTTTTAGGGTTCCTAAATACAAAGGAGACTCTACCAAAAATTTTGGAAAATTTAGAAGATAGACAAATTTCTGACTTTCGAAAATTTTAGAAAGTTTCTTATCTAGAAAGCATTGGACGGGAGAGAGAACAACTGAATATCTAGATATCCCGTAACATAATAACAAAAGCTGATCAGTATTTCGGAAATCTCGTAAATCAGTACATCTATTTCAAAAGAGGGTACTAGTCCAAGGGAGGCTCAGAAATCTCGGAAATCAATGCACTATTTGACAGTAACCTCAAATAGATGGTTTAGCCTAAGGGAGGCTCGGAATTCACAGCCTGATCCCAGGTTAACGAGATGTTACGGAAAGTATTAGAGGATTATTC
>JANAVB010036401.1:0-41516 GCA_029216955.1 Iris pallida
AAAAACGTAAAAATTTGACCAAAAATGATATAAAAAAAAGCGTTGCAAAAAGGCAAAAGACGTGCAAAAAAGCAAAACCAATAAAAAAAGTGCAAAATCGACAAAAATGTACAAAATCGACAAAATGATTTAAAAGTGCAAAAGCGACAAAAAAAAATGGCCAAGAATGTGCAAAAACGACCAAAAATCAAAAAAAATATCCCAAACGAGCAAAACGACAAAAAATTAAAAAACGAACAAAAATGACAAAAAACAAACACAAAATCGACAAAAAAGATTTAAAAAGTCAAAAGCGACAAAAAAATAGCCAAGAATGTGCAAAAACAACCAAAAATCGAAAAATGGCCCAAAACGAGCAAAAATGACAAAAATAAACAAAAATGACAAAAAATAAACAAAAACTAAAAAAAACAACAAAAAACTAAAAAAATAGGCAAAAAAACGAACAAAAACGACAAAAAAGGGCAAAAACAACAAAGAAAAGGACAAAAACGACAAAAAAATAAATAAAAAAAACAAAAAAGAACAACAAAATGACAAAACGAACAAAACGACAAAAAGCGGACAAAAACAGCAAAATAAACAAAAACAACCAAAAAAAAAAAAAAGAACAAAACAAAAAAAAAAAAAAAACGACAAAAAACGACAAAAACGACCAAAACGACAAAAAACAAACAAAACAACGAAAAATGACCAAAAATGAAAAATTATAGCATACCAACCTTCCGCTTAAATTGTAATGTAATTGTGATCACATAGGTTTTATGATGTAATTGAGTTTAGAAGAAACTGATGTAAATAATCAAACTTGTAATCGTGATTACATTATATCTAATTTTTTTGTCCAACCAAATCCGAGTATTGACAACATAATGACAATTACATTACGTTGTCCAATCCTGCAAACCAAACGGGTCCTAAGTCTTGAAATCATTATGGAAGTCTTTAGTTTAGGTTCATCCTCAAACGATCACCTTTTGTATAGGAGGTGTACGTGAAAACCAACTTTGCTAACCAAGTTATTTGGTTATATTATGTGATAAATACTACAAAATGTTAGAAATATAAAAAAAAATGTTGTCCGGACGACCTTCATGTTTGTTCTATGCCAGGGTCTACCCTGATTGTTTATTGCGACACAATTCCTGAGACAGATGTTACTAGTCAGTGTTTTGTTGTATTGGTAGGTCAGCAATATAACATGGTTGAGTTCATTTTGTTCATCCCAAAATTAGTGGGAATATTCACCATTATGTTCAAAAGTTACCACGTGTTTTTTTTTCTAACCTAAAAATTACTTTGGGAGTGGTTTGGTGAACATTCTCATTAGTTTGACATGTGATAATGGTGAATATCTCTACTAGTTTTAGTGGATGGAAAAAAAGTTATAACATGATTTTACATTTTAAATTTCACATCACGAATCCTAGGTACATGAAATAATTATTCCTGTTTTCTGAAAAGTTATTGGGTGTGCCGAAAAAGTACATCCTTCCATGCCAATCGTTGGATTATCATAGAAATGCGTGCATACACATATCTCTAAACAATCCAACGGTTGAAAAAGGATTAGATGTACTGCGTTCGGCTTATACAATAATTTCTCCAGTGTCCCTCCCTTTAGGGGTGTCAACGGATGTTTATCGGTAGATTCGGTACGGACAGAACAATATCCGTATCCGTATCCGAATTTTTTTTGTAATATCCAAATCCGATCCGATATCCGAACGGATATCTCTTTTGACACTCCGAATTCGTATCCGTCTAGTTTAACAGATATCGGATAATATCCAATCCGATTAGCTAAAAAATTCGAATGCTAGTATTCGAATATCCGAATCCGAAATATTAAAAAATTTATTATCCGAATATCCGAAAACCAAATTCAATTTCTCTACATATTTGAGTCATTTCTTCTTCTGTTGTAAATGTAATTAATATATATTACTATTATATTATAATTAATTTATATAAAAGTCAGTTGAGAATAAAATACTTTAATCTTCTCCATTAATTAATGTATATTACATATACATTATACTATAATATATATAAAATTTCGGATATCCGAATCCGATATCCGAATTCGATATCCGAAATTTGCAACTTAAAGTCGGATCGGATATTAACGGATTTGAATGCCTTAATATCGGGCGATGAGGAGCTAGCCTTTGCGATGCAGGGCATCCACAACGTCGGAGGCCTGACGATATAGGGCTACGAACTGAGCCTGTGTGGGGCAGAATGAGGCGTCCGTGTAGCAAACTCAGTGCACGGTCGTCGTGCGACGGATTGGAGAATCGGCACCATTCGCCCACGGGTATAAGCGACAGGCCGACCACGCGGCCCGTCGTGCGGCGCTGCTGAGGGCGACGAGAAGAGGTCCGCCATAAACGATCGCAGGCGATCGTAAGGGCGTCGGCGATCGTCGCCAATATGCGTATCGTGCGCATAGAACGACGACTGAGCGGAATCGGTAGTCGCAGTCGACAGGGAATCAGTGGTCGTCGTACGGGCGGTCACCCTTAGTCGTCGAGGGCGTCTCTTCGAGTCGGGCAAAGAGGTGTTGAGTAACTGATGTCGAAAGACGGTGTGCTGCCGAACGGAGCTCTGGAGCGTACGGGAGTACGCGGGGTACGTGTGCACGACGATGATGACAAGGCCAACGGACTACGTCCGCACTCCAAAAGTCGTTCCATATGACAGGCCAAGAATCGTGTGCGTGGGACACACGATTATACTGAGCCCGCACGCGTTGGAAAAAAAGAAGAAGAATACCTTAATATCCGAATTTGTATCCGAAAATGGATAAATCCGAAAATATTCGAATATCTGAATCCAATATCCGAAATTTTGAAAAATATTCGAAAATTCGGATACGAAATCGGATCGGATTCGAATTTTTGACTGGTGCATGCCGCATTGGATTCCGGATGTTTTGGGATAAAATTCCAATGCATTTACTTGGGAGACTCCCTATCTACTCCAGTTTGAATGTCTCCTCGTTCCAAACCCCTTCAGCTCCCCACTTCTGGTTGTTTTACTCAAGGAGAGCCATGGACAAGCATTTGGAGTCACTAGAGTACTCACAATTAACAATAATGCTAAGTCTACTACCAAATTCTTACAACCTTTTTACAACCACTCACCCATGTGCTGACATGTGGACCATGGCCCACATGTCAGCAATGGATAAAGGTTGTAAGAGGGTTGTAAGCATTTGGTTGTAGACTTAGCATTATGGGTTTGGCCAATAATTGTCATAATCCTCTTGAATTTTGGATTTGGACACGTGAACTATAAAGAAATAGTTGTGGGGCATCAAGGGTTGTAACTTAGTATTTCTTTTAATTGGCATTTGGTATGAGGTAGTTGGCAAATGCACATACAAGTAAGAGGTATATTTTTAGACTTCATTTATTCTGGAATTTATATTTCCTATTGTTCGTTTGCAGCTGTATGCTTGACACCAAGTTGAGAAATAGACACCTCATATTGTTCAGAAGAGAGTTTCAATTTTGTACTGACGGTTAACTTAGGTTGATTGTTAGTTCCTACGTCTTCATAATATTTAAAATTTACGTTTAATTTTAGGGTCTCAAATAATATTCGAAATTTACATTTAGATTTCTTATTTTGGACGATCAGTCTAAGTCGACCGTCAAGACGAGACTCATTTTTTTTTCATGGAATCTAGATATAAATTTTGAATATTAAAAAAAAAATTTACAACTAAATAACCCTTATTCTTTAAGGATAGTGATTGTGTCATGGGGAAATTGACTTAAGAGCAGTGGAAGTAGGGATGTCAACGGATGCTTATCGGTACGAACATGACAATATCCGTATCCGTATTCGTATCCAAATTTTTTTTGTAATATTCGAATTCGATCCGATATCTGAACGGATATCTCTTTTGACACTTCGAATTATCCGTCAAGTTTAACGGATATCGGATAATATTTGATCCGATTAGCTAAAAAAATTCGAATGCTATTATTCGATTATCCGAAATATTAAAAATTTAGTTATTTTGAATATCCGAAAACCAAATTCAATTGCTCTACATATTTGAGTCATTTCTTCTTCTATTGTAAATTGTAATTAATATATATATTACTATATAAATTATATTGTAATTGATTTATGTAAAAGTCAGTTGAGAATAAAATCCTTTAAGCTTCTCTATTAATTAATATATATTACATATACATTATACTACAATATATATAAAATTTCGGATATTATCCGAAAACGAAATTCAATTGCTCTACATATTTGAGTCATTTCTGTAACACCCAGTTTCTGAAATTGGAATTTTTGAAAAATTATTATTTTTATTATTTATTAGTGGTATTTTAGTCATAATATGATTTTTGGGTGATTTTAGTTAAGTTAAACCATTTCCAAAGTCATGACTTATGACTTTGTGACTTACTAGCAAAACCTTAGTGTAAACCCTAGTTTTTCATAACCTAGAGACTAACCATGATCATGTGAGCCTAGCCATAGGCTTAGAACACCAAATTAGTGATTTTGGCCAAAAAGGGTATTTTGTAATTTTCTAGAAATTATTTGCAATTATGTATTTATTATTATTTAATTATTGATTAGTGTCATGTTAGTCCCTAACCTAGTTTAGCACTAATCTAGAAGTCAGCTACTAACCTAGAATGATAAGGGGATAGATATTAGTCATGGGTTAAAGTAGGATAATATCTAGATATTATACATGATATTTTCCATGAATTACTCAAAATATCTCAACCCTTTACCTAAAGTCCTTGCCTTAACCTAGAAGAAAGGTCAAGGACACCCCCCTTGCTATAGCCGGCCATGGGGTACCCCCGTAGCATCTACACATTCTATATAACCCCATTGCATTCATTCATGGCCATTTTACATGAATTTAAACCTAGAAAAATCATATTTCTTCAAACCTACACAACTTGATCAATTTTGATCCAAATCACCTCTAGTTTCTTGCATTGGACTCCCCTAGAGGGTACTAGTTAGGGCCTGTTATTGAGGATTTGAGGGGCTTTGGGCATCACCAAGTGGAAGGACACCCCCCATCTTTCATTGATTTCCATTGGAAATACACAAATAGGTAAATACCCTCAAACCATGTTAATATTATATTTTCTCTTTATATTTTTATGCATCTAGGTACTAGGGAACTGTGGGTCAAGTTTGGTGAAAAATAGGATTGTTTTGGTGTCCGTATCGGACACGTATCCTAGACTAGGAAACCTTGTTTGATGAAATACCACAAAGGATCTGTTTTTATTAGAATGTAAAACAAAAATACATTTTCTGGTAGCCCTAGACATGTAGGACACAACCCTAACTTAATGAACACATTTTCGAGTCGTGTCCGTGTCCAAAACGGACACGAACTTACTGCACGAGACTCGCGTGCATGCCCTGCTACCCCACCCTTCGTGCTCACTGCACAGGCACCTAGGACACGTGAAAATTGGTGGACACGAGGGGGCAATCTGCAAATATGCCCCCAAAATCTCACAACTTCTCGTGTCGTGTCGAGTGAGAAATCTCACTCGCACTGGACACGCACTGCAGTGCACGCGCACAGTTCAGTCGAAAATTCGACTTAGACACGCGACTCGTGTCGCATGGACACGAGTCGAGGACACCTCGTGGTGACACGAGTGTGTAGCCCAACACGTGGGCTACACGTGGGCATGACCACGAGGCCCCACGTGGCTCGTATCGTATCCACGAGGCGCGTGAACACGTGCACGACGCGGTGCCAAACACGCGTATCAGTCGTGTTTTTGGTGACTGATACGGGCTTCCCATTTGGACACGGCGACACGTGGGTACGTGTCAAGGTCCTAGGTGTGTAGCCTGACCCTAGGCGAACCAAGGGACACGAGCACGACACTTCACGTGTCCTGTGTCGAGAGCACGAGACACGTGAACACGTGCACGATGCTGTGACACTGCACAGTGTCTGTGCTTACCCGATTGCGTTTGACACGTCGTGTCGTGTCGTGGTGAACCCCCATTGACACACACGACACGTACACCCTTGGGGCATCACGTACCAACCACTAGATTGGAACCTTAGTGGGGTTTTGGACACGAAATCGAGTTTACCTATTTACTTATACACAGTCCCCCATTTTCCTGATTTTGTTTGTATTTCCAGTTTTCTAAAAGTGAGTTTCAAATCTATTTTTTGATATGATTAGTACATGTAATTGTATATTTTTAGTATATATATAGGTAGTATATATGTATGTGTGTGGGTGGGTGAGTTTTTAGGTTGTACACATGTATATACATGTATATATACATGTATGTGTATTGTAAGTGTGTGTATGTATGTGTGTGTGTAACTGTGTAGTGGTTGGGGAATGATTACTGTTCCAGGAATTCTGGAACACCCCATTCCCTCATTTCCTGTGTGTGTCTCTCCCTCTCTTTCACTGTCCTCTTTCTAATTCACTCTCTCTCTCTCTCTTTCACTGTTCTCTCTCACATCTCTCTCTAATTCCCTCTGTATATATATATATATGTTATATATATATATATATATATATATATATATATATATATATATATATATATATATATATATATATGTTATATTGTATATAGTTATATATATTGGTATATATAGTTAAGGGTATATATGGGTTATATATATTTATATATATGGAATGTATATATATGTATATATTATAGCTATCTATATATGTATATATATTAGGTATATATGTGGGTACTATATATATATTGGGTATTATATATATATATATATATATATATATATATATATATATATATATATATATTATATATATATATATATATATATATATTGTATTAGTTTATATTTGTGTCATTATGTATATATTGTGTCTATACATAGATACTTAGGGAGTATGGGAATTACATAGGCTATAGGCCTATGTGGTTCTTGTATGTGTATATATATGTATATTATAGAGATGAAACCTATAACCATTAGGGAAACCTAAGTCATTAGCCTATGGCCTATGGCCAATGAGTTAGGATAGACTATTAGGCCTACTAGACCTAGGTTGACCAAATGTTGACCATTGTTGACCAAAGTCAACTATAGGTCAAACCTTGACCTAATTGACCTAGAATTGACTAGGACTAACCAAAAATGACTAGTTTAACTAGTCTGACCATGTTTGACCTAATTACCTTATTGACTAGTCTTTGTTTGACCTAATTACCTTGCTGACTAGTCTTTGTTTGACCAATACCTTAGTTGGTCTAAGTTTGACTTAGACTTGACCCAGATTGATCATGTTGACTAGTTTGATTTAAGGTTGACCAAGAGTTGACTTTTGACCAGATTGACCTAGAATCATGTAGTATACATTGTATACTTTATTTTTACCATTGTGGATACATTGTGACTTGTATTGCTCTGATTAGGAGCCATACACCTCTCCTCAGACAGTATATCCTCTTCAGACATTCAGTTATCAGGCGAGTACATTCTCTGACCGTTTCATACTTGTTCAGGCTTTACTTCTCACTCTAGATTACTTTACTTGATGCTGTCACGTTGGTAACACGGATTGGTACTATATGGATCTTTACATGAGATGTTATCCCCCTCGGGAGCATCGGGTACTTCATATTACGTGTGTTTCACTTTCATCATGTACTCCTGTGCTTCTATCATGCATGTGCACTCATGTGATCATGTACTCTCATGTTCAAAGAGCCCTCATGTATACTATCATGTGCACCCTTTCATGGGCCCCCATGTGATATCATGTACAATAACATAACCTGTTTAGATCCTTGTATATTGATTGGGGAAAAGGGGGAGTAGAAGTGGACATGTGAATAATTCCAAAGTAGTGTAATCATGTGCAAACTCAGTAGTGTAATCATGTATAAATTTTAGCCATTCACATGCCTATCTTGTACTCTACATCACTAGTCACTTATAGTTCTCTATATACAGTAGATATTTTATTACAGCTATCTCTTTTACAGCATATATTTTCTTTCAGCATTTCATGTATCTTACTCTATTTCCTATATCGTATTTCCTAACCTGTTATGAACTGTGTGAGATGTATTGTGCTCGTTCCTGTCCTGACTGGACCTGTTGAAAATATTATAGAGGATGAGGCCCTGGTGTCTACCTATTATGGAGCAGGACTAGATGACACTTATGTTGTGGACCCTCAGCAGGATCCACCTGCAGCTGAGGATGTTGCCCCAGTAGTCTAGGCTAGTTTAGCTAGTCAGTCTTTTCATATTATTTTTTGTCTCACATTCTGAGTTGTATTTTGAGATGTTGAGATGTATAGACTCTTAGACTTATTTTGTATATTGGGATGACATTCTGGATGTTATGTTATCCTAGACACTTAGACTTATTTCATCTATTGTACTGTTCTCTTTGAGTTACTGCCTATCTATCTATCTGTCTTTCATTCTTCTACCTAGATGTGATTGAGATTGTTTTCAGTTTGTCACCTCCATTCGGAGAGTATATACTGTACAGGTACCTTTATTTTGTTAGATGATTGACCTAGGACAGCGTTCTACCGCCGACACTGCGACGTAGGCTGGACGTACCCACTTCTCGTGCCCTTACTCTAGGGTGCGGGTCGTGACACGTTTTTAGTGGTGGCCCATACAGGTCGAGTTTATGTAGTGGTATTCGAACTAGAGTATCACTACAGCCTGTGATAGGATTTGAGGAATAGGCTTAGTGAGAGAGGATACTCAATCATTGTTAGGATACCTTGAGAGATTCCTGGGATGACCCTTGAGAATCTCATTTTGGATTACGATTTAAACTCCTTTTTCCTTGATTGAATTTAATTTTGGAGGATTCACTGTAGAACTTTGAATCCTGGTGTTAGTTGATGATTTTGAAATTTTTGTAGATGTTGATTTAAATTTCTTTGTGTTAGATTAATATCTTTTATTTTAGGGTACTCAATCACATTTATGAGAAAACTCTTATCTGTTTCTTGCCATCTAATCCTCTTGCTAATTGCTTTCCCTTGAAATGAACTGTCCCCTCTATTTTCTGCATCTTGCTTAAACTCTTTCTACCAAACTATGTGACTGTATCCCAAACCTGACTTACTCGACATTTTCTCAAATCAAGACCTTACTGAGACCTTCTAACCTTGACCTTTGATTTATCGAACCCTAACTATATTCATCTAGTAGCCTATCTATCCCTAGGACTGTGTTCCTAAATTATTTACTGGATTCCTAATTAATTTTATTCCATGGGTTAATTTGATCTTCTTAATTTTTGCATCAATTTGTCACGTCTTGAACTCCCACTTTCTATTCTAGATCATTGGACGTCCTTTACCGTGACTTAGATATTCAGAGTATAAAACTAGCTGTTACCTCCCAACAAACTTCACATGTAAGACCTAGACTAGCCTACCTTCATATAGGTATTCCATGTCCTACTAAAACCCGTCTCCTTGTACTCTATTTTCTTGATATGATTTTCTGGTCAAATGGCTAACTATAACCTCTACCATGATACTAAATTAATTCTTATTTCATTTAGAGATCCATCTTGGCACAATTCTTTCGACCTGGCATGTGATGGTGTTCTGCTTGAATCCTTAAATACTTAACCTTGTACCTTACCTTGAATGCTTGACCCGATTGGTTAAGAATCTTGGACTATGTATCTTCTTTCATCATTTCTATCCTTACTTATATCTCATGCTATAAATTTATCCTTAAGTTTTACAAGCTTATCCTTTTCGAGCTTGATCATGATATATTTTATTGGGTGTACACCCACTAACATATTATCTAATCAGAACCGGCGCATGATGGTCTGATCAACCTATTACGTTTTGGTTCGCTTTTTCATATATTAATCTACGTGGATGGAGACATAATTAAACTTGCCCTAGAATCTTATCCGCAACAGCCTTGACAATTCTCCTTGGAATTATTTCATCACCTATGAACCTCGTATTCGTATCCAGTTGAATTAAATTTAATCATGACCTGAATCTTCATCATTGGATGCTCGTGCTCATACTTGATTTCATTGATTTCCCATCTTGCCCAAATCTTGATTATCCTGAAATTGATCAACTTAGATCGTGTCAAGACTAAAATCTATTTGTGATTGTTTGTGCCTAAATTTTCAATTTTCTTTTTATGGAATGGTAACTTTAATGATTTCTCACTTGTTAATGACCAATTTTCATATAGGATGGAAGACGGCCCTATAACCTTGATGATTGTCGTTCCCTTACCTTTCCAATTAGGACACCTTAGATTGCTTGTACGTTTTGATACCATAGGACAGTCTTGATCTAGAATGACTAGTGCACCTAGATGAGACCACAGACTATTCCATTTAACCTGTCCCCCTGGTACCACTATTTCATCACGATTTTTGGTTCAATTTAGGCCATAGACCTTTCCCACTCTAAGTTGTGATCATCGTAGGCACATTACTGTGACTTTTAAGTTAGGAGCACAAGACTAGTTGTTTTCTCAAAACTGACTTCGCATGCATGACCTAGACATGACACTCTACACCCATGACCTTAGTATCCCACTCAGGCATACCATCGTGTGCTTCATTTGCTTAGTACAATTTTCCTGACCCGAGACTCCACCCTGATTTACCCCATGGAGTTACTTTGATTTCGATTTGATTTAAGGACACCCTATGATGACCTAAAACTACCAGCCAATTTTTGGACATGATCCAGTATAGGTCTACTACCCATATTTTGCTTGATGACCTTGCATGTTGTTAGGTAGTAGCTTCGTCCCTGATTGTTGGAGGTTTGACCTAGGAGGAGTACGACCATCTAAATTTCGAGGACGAAATTATTTTAAGGTGGGTAGACTTGTAACACCCAGTTTCTAAAATTGGGATATTTTTGAAAAATTATTATTTTTATTATTTATTAGTGGTATTTTAGTCATAATATGATTTTTGGGTGATTTTAGTTAAGTTAAACCATTTCCAAAGTCATGACTTATGACTTTGTGACTTACTAGCAAAACCTTAGTATAAACCCTAGTTTTTCATAACCTAGAGACTAACCATGATCATGTGAGCCTAGCCATAGGCTTAGAACACCAAATTAGTGATTTTGGCCAAAAAGGGTATTTTGGTAATTTTCTAGAAATTATTTGGAATTATTTGCAATTATGTATTTTTATTATTATTTAATTATTGATTAGTGTCATGTTAGTCCCTAACCTAGTTTAGCACTAATCTAGAGGTTAGCTACTAACCTAGAATGATAAGGGGATAGATATTAGTCATGGGTTAAAGTAGGATAAATATCTAGATATTATACATATGATATTTTCCATGAATTACTCAAAATATCTCAACCCTTTACCTAAAGTCCTTGCCTTAACCTAGAAGAAAGGTCAAGGACACCCCCCCCCTTGCTATGGCCGGCCATGGGGTACCCCCCTAGCATCTACACATTCTATATAACCCCATTGCTTTCATTCATGGCCATTTTACATGAATTTAAACCTAGAAAAATCATATTTCTTCAAACCTACACAACTTGATCAATTTTGATCCAAATCACCTCTAGTTTCTTGTATTGGACTTCCCTACACTAGAGGGTACTAGTTAGGGCATGCTATTGAGGATTTGAGGGGCTTTGGGCATCACCAAGTGGAAGGACATCCCCCCCCCCCTCTTTCATTAATTTCCATTGGAAATACACAAATAGGTAAATACCCTCAAACCATGTTAATATTGTATTTTCTCTTCATATTTGCATGCATCTAGGTACTAGGGAACTGTGGGTCAAGTTTGGTGAAAAATAGGATTGGTTTGGTGTCCGTATCGGACACGTATCCTAGACTAGGAAACCTTGTTTGATGAAATGCCACAAAGGATCTGTTTTTATTAGAATGTAAAACAAAAATACATTTTCTGGTAGCCCTAGACATGTAGGACACAACCCTAACTTACTGAACACATTTCCGATTTGTGTCCGTGTCCAAAACGGACACGAACTCACTGCACGAGACTCGCGTGCATGCCCTGATACCCCACCCTTCGTGCTCACTGTACAGGCACCTAGGACACGTGAAAATTGGTGGACACGAGGGGGCAATGTCTGCGAATATGCCCCCAAAATCTCACAACTTCTCGTGTCGTGTCGAGTGAGAAATCTCACTCACACTGGACACGTACTGCAGTGCACGCGCACAGTTCAGTCGAAAATTCGACTTAGACACGCGACTCGTGTCGCATGGACACGAGTCGAGGACACCTCATGGTGACACGAGTGTGTAGCCCAACACGTGGGCTACACGTGGGCATGACCACGAGGCCCCACGTGGCTCGTGTCGTGGCCACGAGACGCGTGAACACGTGCACGATGCGGTGCCAAACACGCGTATCAGTCGTGTTTTTGGTGACTGATACGGGCTTCCCATTTGGATACGACGACACGTGGGTGCGTGTCAGGGTCCTAGGTGTGTAGCCTGACCCTAGGCGAACTAAGGGACACGAGCACGACACTTCACGTGTCCTGTGTCGTGAGCACGAGACACGTGAACACGTGCATGATGCTGTGACACTGCACAGTGTCTGTGCTTACCCGATTGCGTTTGTTGACCTCTGGACATGCCGTGTCGTGTCGTGGTGAACCCCCATTGACACACACGATACGTACACCCTTGGGGCATCACTTACCAACCACTAGATTGGAACCTTAGTAGGGTTTTGGACACGAAATCGAGTTTACCTATTTACTTATACACAGTCCCCATTTTCCTGATTTTGTTTGTATTTCCAGTTTTCTAAAAGTGAGTTTCAAATCTATTTTTTGATATGATTAGTACATGTAATTGTATATTTTTAGTATATATATAGGTAGTATATATGTATGTGTGTGTGTGGGTGAGTTTTTAGGTTTTATACATGTATATACATGTGTATATACATGTATGTGTATTGTAGGTGTGTGTATGTATGTGTGTGTGTAACTGTGTAGTGGTGTATATATATATATATATATATATATATATATATATATATATATATATATATATATATATATATATATATGTTATATTGTATATAGTTATATATATTGGTATATATAGTTAAGGGTATATATGGGTTATATATATTTATATATATATGGAATGTATATATATGTATATATTATAGCTATCTATATATGTATATATATTAGGTATATATGTGGGTACTATATATATATTGGGTATTATATATATATATATATATATATATATATATATATATATATATATATATATATATATATATATATATATATATATATATATATATATATATATATTGTATTAGTTTATATTTGTGTCATTATGTATATATTGTGTCTATACATAGATACTTAGGGAGTATGGGAATTACATAGGCTATAGGCCTATGTTGTTCTTGTATGTGTATATATATATGTATATTATAGAGATGAAACCTATAACCATTAGCCTATGGAAACCTAAGTCATTAGCCTATGGCCTATGGCCAATGAGTTAGGATAGACTATTAGGCCTACTAGACCTAGGTTGACCAAATGTTGACCATTGTTGACCAAAGTCAACTATAGGTCAAACCTTGACCTAATTGACCTAGAATTGACTAGGACTAACCAAAAATGACTAGTTTAACTAGTCTGACCATGTTTGACCTAACTACCTTATTGACTAGTCTTTGTTTGACCTAATTACCTTGCTGACTAATCTTTGTTTGACCAATACCTTAGTTGGTCTAAGTTTGACTTAGACTTGACCCAGATTGATCATGTTGACTAGTTTGATTTAAGGTTGACCAAGAGTTGACTTTTGACCAGATTGACCTAGAATCATGTAGTATGCATTGTATACTTTATTTTTACCATTGTGGATATATTGTGACTTGTATTGCTCTGATTAGGAGCCATACACCTCTCCTCAGACAGTATATCCTCTTCAGACATTCAGTTATCAGGCGAGTACATTCTCTGACCGTTTCATACTTGTTCAGGCTTTACTTCTCGTTCTAGATTACTTTACTTGATGCTGTCACGTTGGTAACACGGATTGGTACTATATGGATCTTTACATGAGATGTTATCCCCCTCGGGAGCATCGGGTACTTCATGTTACGTGTGTTTCACTTTTATCATGTACTCCTGTGCTTCTATCATGCATGTGCACTCATGTGATCATGTACTCTCATGTTCACAGAGCCCTCATGTATACTATCATGTGCACCCTTTCATGGGCCCCCATGTGATATCATGTACAATAACATAACCTGTTTAGATCCTTGTGTATTGATTGGAGAAAAGGGGGAGTAGAAGTGGACATGTGAATAATTCCAAAGTAGTGTAATCATGTGCAAACTCAGTAGTGTAATCATGTATAAATTCTAGCCATTCACATGCCTATCTTGTACTCTACATCACTAGTCACTTATAGTTCTCTATATACAGATATTTCATTACAGCTATCTCTTTTACAGCATTTATTTTCTTTCAGCATTTCCTGTATCTTACTCTATTGCCTGTATCATATTTTCTAACCTGTTATGAACTGTGTGAGATGTATTGTGCTCGTTCCTGTCCTGACTGGACCTATTGAAAATATTACAGAGGATGAGGCCCTGGTGTCTACCTATTATGGAGCAGGACTAGATGACACTTATGTTGTGGACCCTCAGCAGGATCCACCTGCAGCTGAGGATGTTGCCCCAGTAGTCTAGGCTAGTTTAGCTAGTCAGTCTTTTCATATTATCTTTTTGTCTCACATTCTGAGTTGTATTTTGAGATGTTGAGATGTATAGACTCTTAGACTTATTTTGTATATTGGGATGACATTCTGGATGTTATGTTATCCTAGACACTTAGACTTATTTCATCTATTGTACTGTTCTCTTTGAGTTACTGTCTATCTATCTATCTGTCTTTCATTCTTCTACCTAGATGTGATTGAGATTGTTTTCAGTTTGTCACCTCCATTCGGAGAGTATATACTGTACAGGTACCTTTATTTTGTTAGATGATTGACCTAGGACAGCGTTCTACCGCCGACACTGCGGCGTAGGCTGGACGTACCCACTTCTCGTGCCCTTACTCTAGGGTGCGGGTCGTGACAATTTCTTCTTCTATTGTAAATTGTAATTAATATATATTACTATTATATATAAATTATATTGTAATTGATTTATGTAAAAGTCAGTTGAGAATAAAATCATTTAAGTTTCTCTATTAATTAATATATATTACATATACATTATACTACAATATATATAAAATTTTGGATATCCGAATTCGATATCCAAAATTTACAATTTAAAGTCGGATCAGATATTAACGGATTCGAATACCTTAATATCCGAATTCGTATCCGAAAAAAAGATAATATCCGAAAAATATTCGGATATCCGAATCTGATATCCAAAATTTCGAAAAATATCAGAAAGTTCAGATATGGAATCGAATCAGATTCGAATTTTTAACTATCCATTGACTGGTCTAAGTGGAAGCAAACTCTCCGTACGTATTCAAGATGTGTTCGCGTATATATACATGTATAGGTATGTTCGTAGTGTTTATACATGTGAGCCTGAGTCCATTTTTGTTCACCCATCAAAACTATGGTGTTGTTCACCCTCCACTAATAACATGACACATGTCAACAAACATAAAATCACTGTGGGAGTGATTTTGTTCATACCCACCAAAATGGTTTTCATTTTTAATTTGACACATGTCATATTCTTAGTTGAGGGTGAACAAATACCATAATTTTAAGGACTAATTAGAGTTTAGACCCTGAATTTTATACCAGCTTAGAGTTTAGGCACTAACATGTCCAATTAGAAAGTTTAAATCCTGAATTTTATTTATTTTTTCAATCATTCCCATTATACTCTCCATTTTATATTAAAAAAGAGAGTTATTTGTATTTATTTTCCTAATTGCTAATCATATCTCCAATTTTTTTTTATTTCAATTAGTGTTACAGAAATCCTTTGGATAAAGTACAAACAAACCCTCTTTAGATTTGAGTTTTTGCATTTAAATATCCCTTGTTTAAAAAAATCATCACATTTTCATTTTTGCCCAGTTTGCACCCATGCCGTTAGAAATGATCGTTAATGACTTTTTAAAAAATAAAAAAATAAAAAATACCCAACATGTCCTCCCATTCCTACCAGTGTTGGCTAGCCCCCTCATCCCTTCACCGGCCGACCCCCCTCGACCGTCCCCTCCTCCCTCCGCTGGCCGGCCCCCTCGACCCCCCTCCTCCCTCCGCTGGCCGGCCATGTTCCACCCGCCCCCTCTTTCCTTCGCTGGCCAGCCACCCTCCCCTCTCCTCTGGTCGGCCCCGCTTGAGCCGCCCCCACCACCGGAGAGAGTGGGGGTAAAATCGTATTTTTAGACGTATTTTAACGGCCGTTAACGGCATAGTGCAAACTGAGCAAAAATGAAAACTTGAGGGTTTTCTTAAACAATGGATCTTTAAATGCAAAAACGCAAATCTAAGGAGGGTCTGTTTGCACTTTACCCGAAGGATTGGAGGATAACACTAATTAAAATAAAAATGGAAGAAAGTAAAGATATGATTAGCAATTGGGGGGTAAATACAAATAACTCTAAAAGAATTATTCTCATGCATTTGGGAGGAAGGGTATAATGAGAAAAATAGAAATGTTCAGGAGCCAAACTCTCTAATTGACAAGTTAGGACTTAAACTCTATATTGTTATAAAATCCAGAGTCTTAACACTAATCAGTCCTAATTTTAATGGGTGAAAAAAAATGGACTCATGTGAGCATCCCCATATCTTGAATGAGCGGTGCCTCGTGGAAAGGGGACGTCGCGCTCAATAATTCACGTCTCTTAATTAGTGCCTGCTACAAACAAGGGGGTAGAAAAAGAGCACAAGCTCAAACCTGCATGCATTATATATATATCAATCAGTCTCCAATCCACCACATCAAACTTTTCGGAATTGAGGAGAAAGTAAGTGTTGAGCATGCGGATGTTCTCGCTAGCTCAAGCCTCTAACAAAGGGAAAAAAAAAACAAAACCAAAGGGATCTAGGAACACAAGGATGTGACTCTGCGCTATTTGTTGGCTTTGTAACTCGCAAAAAAGCCATCAACCAACCCCACAGTTTTAACTCTGATGAGAAAGAAAGGCGATGGTGGTGCGTCGATCTGCCAGTACTTCCAATCAGCACAACATCACTATTCTTTTATACGTGCTTTGTCTCCGAAACCAGCCATTCTTCTGTTCATGGAAAGTGGCAAACAACAAGTGGCTACCTATAGCTAGGCTTGGCTGAAATTTACGTACGTCGACTACTTCCAATTAATGAACTATAATATGTGCATGGAGAGGTGCTGGTGCTGGTGCTGGTGCTGGTGCCGACTTTGTGTAGTTTAGGTTCTCCTCTACAAAATGGCAGACATCGGGGACCCTGTTCATTCTTTATCACGTCGACAGACTCATTAAATTGCCAATTAAAACATGCATGTGTGGGAAGAAGAGCTCCTTGATTCGAAATTAACTTTTATTCTGATCAAGCGAACCATGGCGTAGATATTGGGGTATAACGAAGAAAATTGTCCGGTCCGTACCAAGTATCTCTCCAGAATTTGACAGTCCTTCGGCTTAAGCCCCACAATACCAATGGGAAATGATTTCTTGCCCGCAGGCGGGCTTGACATGGGTTCCATATTGGTTGACCTGCCAATGGAAAAGTGCCAAGTAACAGCGCTCAATACCAATCCGTACTACTGACTAATTCAATTAGGAAGCTGCCACATGGACCGCCAATGGACGTGACAGCCCATTGCCCTCCCATGTGGCTGGCTCCCATTGGAGCTAGCAGGGGTTGGGTGGAGCCAATGGGAGCCTGCGCCATGTCCACGTGGACAATGGGTAGTCACGTCCATTTACGGTCCAAATATCATTTCTGATTCCATTCCGAACCCAAAAAAAAAAAAAAAAAAGCACTTCTACGAACTCTTACTAACATCCAGACTACATGGAGTAGCTAGATTGCCATCAAAGTAATATTGATCCTTAGAATAGAAATAGTACTGTGGTACATCATCAATAGGTCCACATGTCAAGCCCATTAGCAGCACGCCAAAATCGATCGAAAGCGATCGCGCAACGTACCATCATTCATTCCTCGCAATGCATGCATGTTGCAGGACTCCGTGGTGCAGCGCGCGCGGATTGCTCCGCCATGGTGCACCGAAGCGTATAGCGCAGCAACTTGTACATAAAGAGTAGAACTAAAACTCATTCTTCAAAACAATTTTAGGACACAAATGGAATCTTATTAATATGAGTATACAATTGGAGATGAGGAGGACTGTACACAAGAAAAAAAAAAACTAATGGAGAATGTAGGCCATGAAGGAGACAAGGAAGATTAATTATTCATAAAAGTATGATCAATCCACACCTCCTCTACTTGCAGTGTTTATAAGCATGGGATGGTGCACCTACTGAGCTCCAACCTGAGAAAGAAAAGAAAGAAAGAAAGAAAGAACAAGTACAGCATGACAGGGTTCGGCTCCCCTTGCGGTGCTTGCAAGTTCCTGAGGAGGAAGTGCGCGAGGGGCTGCGTCTTCGCCCCTTACTTCTGCCACGAGCAGGGAGCTGCGCACTTCGCGGCCGTCCACAAGGTGTTCGGAGCCAGCAACGTCTCGAAGCTCCTCACCGGCCTCCCCGTCCCCGACCGGAGCGAGGCCGCCGTCACCATCGCCTACGAGGCCCAGGCCAGGCTCCAGGACCCCGTCTACGGTTGCGTCTCCCACATCTTCGCTCTGCAACAACAAGTGAGTACTACTACTACTGCAGTACATCATATCATTGAGCGATCATCTTTCCAAATTAGGCAATACTTTCTGAACCCTAATTTGGCAGTACTCATGATCTTTGGCTTGTGTTTTAATTTTGTAGGTTGTGAATTTGCAAGCACAACTAGCCTCACTCAAGGCCCAACAAGCAGCAGTAGCACCGAGCTTCGGCGCCGCCGGCTCTTCTAGCACAACATCTAGCCCTCAAGAAGAGGCCTACAACAAGTTCCCGACCCACTGCCAGGACTGGCAAGGATTCATTGATCAGAACCAATCTCCCTCCATTCTGAACCCTGCCATGAGCGGATATCTAGATGCAGACTGCAGTCACACCTACACTAGTGGGGGAGAAGCTGGTCAGAACTTCTCCTTCGGCGGCGCCGCGGACGACGGCTCTTCTTGCGGGATGGGAGGGGCTTTCAGTGACATGGAGGACCTCCAGTCGGTAGCCTTGGCATATCTTCATTGAAGTACACTACTACTTGGTTCGGTCGGTCACCAAAATTTTGCTACTACACAAACATATTCAACCGAATGCTGAATTGTCAACGTTGACGAATCATTAAGAACCTTATGTTAAGTTGAAGGAGGTGAAATAAGGTTAAGGTCTAGCGGTTCCAATGGCGTCAAGCACATACATTGTGAAGTTTTTAGGGATTCCAGCTCCCCTGGCATCATCAGCCTGTTAAATAAAAATTTTATATATGGGGGACATGACACAAGGAAATGCAAGGCACTATAGATGAATAGAGCTGTTGCTGCAAAGTTATGTATTCTAAATTTTGAATACTTTGGACAGTACATTGGTTTAATGGTATTATATGTTACATGGGATCCCTTTATTGTTATATCAAGCCAAGAAAGTTTTTACAATTCTTCGGATTTTTAAGATGGATTATCAAAACTATCCAATTTTTGGAAAATAAAATTTATGGATTTTTTTTAATAATTAATTAAGAATAATTTTGATAACCCGCTTGGAAATTTCGTAGACATTGTAAAAAAAAAATTTCCTTGACAATAAGAGTTCCCTTCTACATATCCTATGAACTTATTCAGGTGTTTGTATTTTTTTCTGACAGAATAATTTAAAGCTTCTTAAAGTTGAAGAAGAGTTGTCAGACCCTTTTTGTTATTCTTCGTTATTTAGAATAAAGCTACTTTCTATCGCTATTTATTAATGTTTCATTCTCTCATGGCATATAAATTTCAGGAAGGAAAAAAATAAACAGTAGTTATCATCCTATAAGAACTTAAGAGGTAGACAAGAGTTTGTCAAAGAAGTACAGGAAAGATTGCCTGTAACATTTAATTGCATTGTTCTTAATTATTTAAATGGAGAATTAATATGCAGTAATGTCAGTGAAGATTATTAGTGATACTCGAATTTTCGAAATTTTCAGAGGCTAGTTGAAGCTTGTTATGTTCTTCAAAATCTTGAACCATCAATATTTGATATGGTCTATGTTTCTTTGCAAGTGTTATTGTACTAGTTTTATAGAATGCTATATAAGTAGCATCTTTTCTTGAGCACATTTTGAACTATGTTGGGTCAGACATCATATGAGTGTCAAAAATAAGAACAACTTACCTCTGGATAGGACGAAACGCCAATGGACCCGGCGACGGATCAATAGTAGACTCCTCGCTACGAGCCGTCGCCTCGCCCCCTAAGAAGGTCTTCCTCCATAGCAAACGATCGCATTCACTTCAATCACTGAAAGTATATCAAACTCGTTTGTATACTTTTGTATACTTAATGGAGCTATAAATTTAATTAAGTTAATATTATTGGCACCGTAAATTACTTTCGTGGGCGATGCTGGTTAGGTTACAAGACAACTTATTCTATTTTATTCATTGGGTTAACACACACTTTTTATTGGGGGCAAGGGCAACACCTTCTTCTCTCTTCTTCCTTTTCTTTTCTTATATATTTTTTTCTCTTCCAACCTTAAACCTCGTAACAATTGACAATGAAGATGGCGAGATCACCAACAACCCTAAATTTATGAGTTGTGTATGTTCAATCAAAATTGATATTTTTACGATGGCTTATAACACTGCTATGACTACCAAGGAGGTGGTCTAGGTAACGCTAGTGAGGGGAGGAGTGGAAGCGGATTTGAGTTTTTGTCTAGACAAAATAAAAATGGAAATAAGAGAAGGTCTTGGTACTTAGTAGTTCAAGACACGGACGATCATCGAAATAGTGCATACTTGGCTAGAAACTTTCAAAAAAAAAAATATTACATGAAACATACAAAAGCAATACATAGCAGTACATGTGATCTACTTATCCTACTCTTTCTTAGGTTTGTATTTTTGTAAGACAAAGGATGGATCAAGAAGATGCCAGCCAAATTTCGTTCATAGTTTCGGGTTGTATAGTAAGATACATGTTCCATTATCTTCTATCTTTGACCCTAATACTTACATAATGGTGTCCCCAATATACATATATAATATAGTAAGATACAAGCTCCATATATCGTAGTGTGTTTCTAAGTAAAAAATTATAGAATATTAGTAAGGGATAATAATAAAATATGTACCATTCAACAAAATATAACATGGTTATCATTATTATTCTTTTAAAGTACACTAGACCCCATGTCTTTGCTAGTAACTGCAGGATCTAACCTTATTCCAGTCAACCTTAATACAAAACAAAACCAGTTAAGGGCTGGTTACACCAAGTAAGATTAAGGTCTCGTTTGGTTCGCAGAATGGCTTGGAAAAGAAAAGTCATTACTTTCCTATATTTGGGTGTAAATGGAATTGAGGAGAAAATGAAAGTGATTGAAAAGGAATCACTTTCCCACCAAAAATTATTCACCTTCCTTGAGAAATGTCTAGGAATTGATTTCATTTCCATTCCTTTCCGCAAACCAGGGATTACTACGGGCCCCACACAAAGTGTTAGATGACATCATAATTCATGGTGCATACGGTCCGGTCCAGACCGGCCCACGGGCCGAATTCGGCAGGCCAGATCGGGCTCGGGCCGGTCCAGGACCGGCACTTAGTTTCAAACGAGCCGGGCCAGACCCGGCCCGGTTCAGCTCACGTAGGCCCAGCCCGGCCCACTGGACCGGACCATGGTGCAGCCGGTCCGGGCCTTGGTCGGTTCGGGCCGGTTGGGGCCGGTTGAACCGGGCCGGCCCGGTTTTGATGGTTTTTTTTTTTCTTTTCCTTACTTTATTTAACTTTTTTTTGTTAAATTATTTTCAAAAAAATTTTGTAATTTAATTTTGAAAAAAAAAACGGTAAAAGTAAAAAAAAATATTTCTCCCTCTTCCTTTATCCGGGCTTGGGACCGGCAAATGCTTGCTTGGCATAGGCGGAGTTAAAAATATTTTTTTTTTATTTTAAAAATAAAAATAGTTTTTGAAAGTATAAGTTAAAATTTGAAAAGTATAAGTTAAAATTTAAAAGTATAAGTTAAAATTAAAATATTTTAAGTATAAAAGTATAAGTTTAAATGTACATACCTAATACCTTGCACCGTAGCCTCATTGTTGTTCGCCTTCATGCAATGAAAGCGATTACAAATCCAACTCGTGGACATCATGATCTTCTTCATCTTTCTGGTTTTGGGTTCTTTTATCGGCTTTCATCCAATCTTGTACGCACACTAGTGCTTCCAAGATATCGAGCTTCAAGCGGCTCCTCCTATCGCTCAACATCCTTGAACTTGCACTAAAACAGGACTCCGATGCTACCGTAGACACCGGGACCATCAGTAGATCACGTGCTATGGTAGAAAGAACAAGAAATCTCTTGTCGTGTCTCTTCCACCATTCTAAAACGGCGAAGTGATCTGGAGTCTCATCTTCGTCGTGATAAGAATTAAGGCCAAAGAGACAACTCTTAAGTAGGTTGGAAAGATTGCTTTTGTTTCTTCCTTTGTAGTATGCGACCGGCTGCTGATAGCTTAGACGCCAAGCCGGAGCTACTACTAGCCCCCTCCTGAGTTGGTCGGGTCGACGTTGCTCCTTCTTCGTACAGTATAACTAATCTGTCCAACGCAACTTTAACTTCTAGTTTCATGTCAGTAACATCTATACCCATATATTCTCTATATCCATCTAATAAAACCTCTACGCCATCCAATTTGATTGTAGGATCAAATATGGAAGCCAAACAATATAAAAGAGGTACTTCACCCCAATATTTCTTGAATTTGGCTTCCATATTTTTTATCGCATATTCAAAATTTGGATGATCTCTATATTTAGAAAATAATAAGACATGTTACAAAGTTCACGTAAAGCTAAGCAAGATGTGGGATAATAAACACCAGAAAGAATACATGTAGCATTGTAAAAAACTTCTAAAAATTCACAAACACTTTCAGCTGCTACCCAATCATCAGTAGTAACTTAATAGTCAAAGCTGACATCCGAAGTACAATAATATGTAATAGCATTCTTAAAATGAATTACAGATTTCAACATCAAGTAGGTGGAGTTCCACCTATTTGGTATATCCTTCACAAATCTTCTAAAAGTAATACCAAAATGTGCGCACGTGCATGCAAAACTTTGTTGTCTACTTGGAGACGAGTTTAGGTGGAGCAAGCATTGTCGCAGAGTGTCTAAATGGGGACCAAAAAATTGTAAACATTCTTTAACAACTAAGTTAATTATATGGCAAGCACACCTAACATGCAAAAGTCTACCTTCTAAAATAGGCTGAAAAATCACTGACAAAGAAGACATAGCAGCAGTATTGTTTAATGCATTGTCCAAAGAGATAGAAAAATTTTATGGTGAATATCATATTCACGCACGTGTTTTGAAATCTCACTTGAAATTACAGCGCCCGTGTGTGGACATTCTATAATTTTAAGACAGATGATGCGTTTTTGCAACATCCATTGTGCATCTATATAGTGTGCAGTAATACAAATGTAAGCATAACTCCACTTAGTAGTCCAAATATCAGAAGTAATAGACAACTTACTAACATTTTGAAAATCCGCTTTCAAAGCGGCTTTCCGCTCGTTAAAGAGACGAATAGCCTCATTTCGAGCTTGTTGTCTACTCACTCTAGTAAAGGAGGGGTTTAGAGAAATTGATGCATAATCTCGTAAAGATTCGCTTTCACCCGTCGTGAAAGGAAGTTCTTCACGAATAATATGTTTAGTTAATTCAGTTTTATGCCGAGCAGCTGAGTAAGTAAAGTTACCCATTGAAGAACCGGTGGTGCCAAAGCTTATTTGGGTTTGGGACGCTTGAAGTGTGTCCTTCCCGTAGCAAGTGTCGTAGTGTCTGGATATGGTCCCGGTGCCACCGCCCTTCTTCCATGCGTACTGGTTGCAACATTTCTTGCATTGCGCCTTGTACGGTATTGGTTCACCCTTGACATCTAAAACAAGCGAACCATCAGGATTAGTTTCAAAAATCAAAGTAAAATATTCCCAATACTTGGACCTTTTTTTTTTTTCAGGACGTTGGGTGAAACTAGCAACTTCCGGAGGAGATGGTTGGAACCCCTCCGGAATCGGATTGGTTGCTACTTGCTCAGGTGGAATTTGAGTACCGTCAAAAAAAGTATTAAAATATTGGTAAGTCTGTCCAGCAAGATCAGGTGGGTTTGAACCTTCACCAGCCATATATAAAATAAAATAAAGTAAAACTTTGTTAGAAGAAAGTAAGGGATTGAGAGGAAGATCGGGAAGCCGTAGAGCCGGAATGGAGTTGGGAGGGAGATCGGGAAGCCGTAGAGCACTAGAGCACCGGGGAGGGAAAGCCGTAGAACACCGTAGAGAAATGTAGAGAAATGTTTGGAATGAGTTGTGTTTGAAAAATAAAATTTTTGGCCTATTTATAGAAATTTTTCAGGATTATTTTGGTAATTTTGGGCCCAAAATGACCCTCCCACCGTTTTAAAAACGGCTATATGGGAGGGGCATTTTGGTAAAAGACCCCCCCAAACGGTCGGCTGACTTTAAAAAAAAAAAAAAAAAAATTGAACCGCTCAGCCCAACGGTCGGCTGGACCGGTCCAACCGGGCCGGGCCGGGCTCAGGCTGGTGTGTGTGGGGGGGGGGGGGGGGGGGGGGGGGGGTGGAGGCCCGACCCGGCCCGACCCGACCCGTTGGGGGTGGGGGGCCGGGCCGGTTCGTCGGCCGGGCCGGGCCGGGCCGGTCTGGGCCTGGGCCGGGTACCGGACTAACCGGCCCAACCTACAACATGAATCATAATTTTTGCAGTCATCATGACTATCAAAATTTTGACATTTATGTAAATATTTAGAACTATTAAAATTTTGACAGTTATCTGAATATTCAGAACTATTAAAATTTATACAGTTTGTAACAGTCTAGAAGACTGCATAAATTTTGGCAATTATGTGCACTACAGTATCGAAATTTATACAGTCATGATTATCCATAGGACTGTAGAAAATGGTGACAGTATCTAATAATAACTATAGTGATCCTAGTAATTCTCTAAGATCAATTACGTACTATAGTGTATGTAACTTCAGGTCCAAAGGGTGAGATATAAGTTTCTGTATCATTTGAAATATGGCTTTTGCTTATGGATCCTGCGGACAAACTTGACAATATGTTCGTGCTAGCACATAAAATTTAACAATATCCTTGTTGTCCGACCTACGTAGACCAGGAAAAAGAGGACACTTTTTCTTTCCCCCACGCAAAAAAAGAGAGCGACACGTCCAATGGTTCATTTTAAGCATCGCAAAACCAATGGGTTGGTCTTTGTCGGCTTTCGGCCTTCAAAGACTTAAAAGGAAAAAGAAGGAGAAAAAACAAAGCAAAGGAGACCAAGTATATATATTTTCAGTATGGCTTCACTCTTTGCACATGCACACTCCAAAAGAAAAGTGGTGTTAATATATGTATCGGACACAGAAAAATGGTGTATGTATCTGTATCGTGTCTGTACTCGTATCCATATAGATAACTATATCGTACCTGTATGAAAATGCTCATATCTCGTACTCGGGTGTGGTTTAGGTGCTATACCTAAGTATTGTATTAGGATTGAACAGATCATAAACCACAGTAGATCACTTCTCATTTCTCTTGATCTAAGCTTGCTCCTTCACTTGATTTTACTCCCTTTTTTTTTTTGTTGCGTGCGCCTTTTATTTCTTAATAAGTCCGCTTTTCTAGTGTATGATCCCGAGTGCTAATCATGATCAGTCAAATGCTTTCTAGACAATGCTTTATATCTACAGGACTATTCTGACAGCTTGATTTGTAGATTAAGTGGGCAAGTAAGTAAGTGGTCAAGTCCTCATTATGTTAGACCTTTAGTTATTAGGAAAAGTTTAATCATCATATACTTTAGGATGTTCTTGACCGTCTCGTACCTAAAAGAGACCAAACATAATCGTTTCCTTCATGTTGTCATTCCACAGTGGAAGGAGATCAAACATATATACATATAATTAATCCTTTAATTAATTAAACCCCTTGTTTTTCCCCTCCTTTAAATAGACTTCTAAATCAATAATAGATCATGGACCTTCAAAATCAGCAAATAATTATGATAATGTTGCGGTTCATTCTTGATTTAAATGTCATGTATAACTTGGAAGAGGCTAATCATTAATTCAACTAGTCCTCCTAAGGACTTTAAAGTTCAAAAAGTCGTTCATTCCATACAAGCCAAGAACCGGCGCCCCTCTCACTTTACACATAAAGGCTAAGACCATAGCATATTTGGTCAAGGTCAAGGTATCCTATCATATTAGGTTCTCGGTAACAAGTTTTTTAATCGGCATTAGGTGGGTGCTAATTTGCTTATGCTCCTCTAATCTTTATCTCCTAGAAAAGAAACTCTCTCTTTTCAGTAAAAGTACAATGTGCACAAATAAGATATAGTGGAGCTCTAGCAAGGGCAAGGGAGAAAACATGAATTCGAATTTTGATTTTTGGAGCAACGGACTGTTGTATGTGGGTTGGATAGTTGGACTAGGCTGTGATAAGAGTTGTGCTAGACTGTGATAAGTTTGGGCTAAGCTGATTGGAATGTGGACTAGTGTCATATGAAAAAAAAAAAGACTGAAGCCACTTCAGTCCATACATAGTTCCGCCCTTGAGCTCTAGTAAAGCCAAATCCCTCTTTGACATGCATAACTACGAATCCTATGAGTGACTCTATACATTGGCCTTAAAGAGGAAAGCTTGGAAGTAAGGCCGACCTTGAGCTCATGGAGGTCCGAGGCGAACTTTCGAAATGGACTCCCATACATAATGTGGAAAAAAAAGCAATACAAATAAATAATCAAAAAGAATTGTTGCCATCAAAATTTGAACTAAGAACCTCTAGTTTACAAGTCTAACATGATAACCACTAAGTTTATAAGTCTAACATCATAACCACGGTACCACAACTCTTTTGAGTTAAAGTGGTTCATAGTACATCCTTGTTCTATTATAAATATATCCATGGTGTCCCTTAGTTTTGGGGTCCTGGACCGTCGTCCAGTCTGCCGCCCCTTTTGAAAATGTGTCTAAACCTGAGAGAGAGAGAGAGGTTGTGTAATACGAGGAAATTCCGTCGCCAATCTTCCATGCAAGCACAAGGACCAAACCTAAACACATTTCTTCTCTCCTAAAGTTAGAAGGGACAAGCACATAATGTATTTTAAGAAATTTTAGAATGAACATTTTTGACAAGAGATAGGAGGCCAAGTTAGGGAGCATTTGGTATTAAAATGGGAACGGGCAGCCAACCGGATGGCTATACTTTATCGACCTAACTCTCTCTCTCTCTCTCTCTCTCTCTCAACTTCTACAAGGATGTTGTCATGTGCTTTCCATCAGGAGAACATACTGAGGTTATTCAAAACAGCAGGTTTATTGTATTGCAAAGAGCACTGCTGACCTCTTTTGAAGAAAAATAGATAGGTAAATCTAACTCCAACCACAGACCAACATGGCCCCTTGTTTGCATAATAACTCTTCCCACCATGGGGGTCATGAGACAATATGGATTTAAAAAATGAGCAACCATAATATAGAAGAATGTTATGCTCCTACTATTATATCCAACAACCTCATCATGCCAGGTGCATCAGAGCCTCTGTTCATTAGATAATGACTGAAGAGAAAGAAAAGGAAAAAAAAAAAAAAAATTGAAGCCCCCACTATGTAGCTAATAATGCAACCCAAGAGAACTCAAAACCTTGGAGCTTCATTATTAGTATTTGTGTAGAAAGAACTAAAACAGTAGTTAATACGTCTATAATCTTTACATTAAATAATGATAAGGTACCAACGCATACGCATATATTGGTTAATAAGATGCTTAGAGTGATTCCTGACATTGGTATTTGGATATATAACATGACAAAAGTAATTATTGAGCAACATTATTCAATAATCATTGCTACAGCAAATAGATATTTGTATTATCAATTAACACTCTCTTTTTTTTGATGATATACTGTCTTGAAACATCTGTAAACCTCAAAAATTCCTCCATATTTAGTATATCATGGTTACAACTCCATATGAACATCAGAGACTTCAGAATCTTTAGGGTAGGAGATATCTCTAAGACATACATCATCATTGATATCCTTTCCTGCAGCGACGCTACTGCGATACCATGATCTCAAGAATTTACTCCCATGTAGGAAGGTCAGCCCCTCTGCGTCCTCGGAGCCAAAGTGTGGAGCTCCCCCATTTTGTGGTGTTCTTGCCTTGGTGCAGACTTGGGGAGCAAGGTCCTCCTTGAAGCACACCCCCTTCCCTTGCATTGCCAGCCCTTCTGAGGTACTCGGGTCTATACAATCAAGAGAGCTCTGCGGAGACATCCACTGCAGATTCAAATATGACTCAGGTAGATGGTTACTGGCAACATTTCCTTGCCATCGCTCGCCAAAGGAACGAGAATTCGGCATGCCATGAGTTAATTGAACCCTTACTTGCATCAACTGAGCTTGCAAGATTGCTACCTACCAAAATCAAGCAACCCAAGTTAAGATAATATTTCCATCTTCACCATGCAAAGTTAAACCAAAATAAGCCAACCCAGAATTCCTTTAGATTTATCGTCCATGTCAGGAAAAAAAAAAATTTGAGTTGCAGACCCTAGGTTGTTTCCAATCCCTCAAATTCAAATTTCATTTACTTTCAACGATTTTCTGGGTAACTTGTCTATTAACCTTGTGACATTGGCAATATATTATTTGGATCATCAGAGTGGGATATATAGTTGAGCCGAAGATAAGTGGAATATCAAGATAAATCAAAGACTTATGTTAACAAAAGCGATGGATTCTAGCTACGGCAAGCTTCGACTAGACAACAAATTGTTCGGGTTTTGTTAGAGAGTTTATATCTTGTTTGTTTTTATTTTTCTGTTTGTCCTTTCAGAAGTTATCTCTTGTACTCGGGTCTTTGCTCCGTTAACCATCGTTAATGAAACGTGGGAGGACTCGAAAAGGAATTTCATTTGCTTTTAATCTTCAGTTCTTATAATGACTGCAGTATACTCAAGTGGTCAAAGATGAATATTTGTATAGCCAGCGGTTACCTGCTCATAGTTGACAGAAATATTCAACTTCCTAGAACTTAAAATTCATTAGCTTTCAATTTTCCCTGCTTAATTGTATAGTGACTGGTATTCTTAGTGGTCTAAAGTAATGAAGTGTAGCCAACAGAGTAACAAGTGCACTTAATAGTCCTGATATTAAGTATAATAATCAGTGATACTTGGTCTGTATATGCACAAGCAGAGAGCTAAGCATGATTTTCTATAATTAACTCTCTCTACAACTTCGTACTTACAGGTCTAATATGGAAGAATCCAAGACTTGGATGGAAACCATGAGATCAGCTCCGACTAGTATTATAAAGTTAGGGCAATCTACGAAAACCATGAAGGAGAATGAGCACATAAGTACCTGCTGTTGGAGAGCGAAGATGTGCGCGACGCAGCCATAAACCGGATCTCTGATCCTGGCCTGAGCCTCGTAGCCGATGGTCACCGCAGCCTCGCACCGGTCATGGACAGGGACATGCAGCAAGAGCTTCGACGCGTTGCTAGCTCCGAATACCTTGTGGATCGCAGCGAACTGCGCTGGACCCTGCTCGCACCCGAAGTAGGGAGCAAAGATGCAGTCTGCCGCACATTTGCGACGCAAGAACTTGCAAGCCCCGCAGGGTGAGCCAGAGCTAGTCACAGATGCGGCCATGCTGAGTGAAACTGCAAGCAGATATCCCTAGCAGTCACAGAAGCAAAATGAAGGATGAGATGGAAGTGGAGGGGAAGTGAACTTGGAAGTAGGATTTATAGAACGGGGCACAGGATAGAAGAGACATGGAAGGTTATCATGTAGGGTTCCAGGGGGGCAATGCATTAATGTTAGATTGGAGATGGTGTCTTCTTTCAAATCCTTTGAAATATTGCGTATATGATAGCAAAGTCTCCTTACAGAGTCTGGTAGCGTGGGGAGTATTTTCAAGTATTTATGGAGAGTAATCCTTGTATAAACTATGCATACTCACTGAACGCCGCTAATCCCTGTTGTCTTTTTGTGCACGGTGCTCTTATTTCAGGTGTGGTTGTTGTCACCTGCAGTTGAGAGTCTCTCATCAGCAGATATAAGAAATTGGTGTCTTGTGTTTTTTGCTATTCAAAGGGGACTCAATAAAAGCAAAAGATTGGAAGGAAAGGATTTTATTTTTTGTTTCTCTTGTACAATCATTCAAAAGAAAAAGAAAAAAATTAATCCAGCACACCAGAGAGAAACCAGCCAAAAAAAAATTATATTAAATTAAGGATTTCATATTGCTTGCCAGCTGCTGGTCACCTCAGCAAGCAAACTGACTCGGATCTGAATGGTTATGTATCCGACGGATAAGTTAACTCGGTAGGTGATGAATAGCAGTTCAACCATACATTGTACAAGAACAATTAGTTAATATAATGAATCTAAGCTATAGGCAACACCTGGCCAAAAAATTCATAAACGAAATAATTAACAAACTAATTCTCGGCAAAGAAATACATATCTGAGAATAGAGATGGTATCCAGTAGGAGTACAGCCTAATTCTAACTCTGTCTAAGCTCAAATATGCAAAAATCAAGGAGTTGTTTTGGAGATTGACCTCAAATCAGGAGCATGCATGTTGAAAGATGGGAGAGTAACATCCTAGTGGTAAGATGTATAGTCATAGCTAACAATACCTCAACTTCGTGAAATTAGGGGGATAAAATTGAGGTTTGAAGCAAAAAATTGAGTTGCAGGTTGTCAACTGAATCAGATATGAAGATGACCAAATCTGCTATTTCTTTCATCTCCGATCACATCAATCCAGTAATCAATTGATTCGTCGTTGTCAATTCGTTGGTTTGCACTCCTAAGGTTGTCCAGCATCCACATGAAGTCACACTCTCAGAAGCCAACCCAAGTACCCAATCACCAGGCTACATCTCAAATAGATAGGTGGGGGTGGGGGGGATCAATATCATGCAAGTCTTAGCTGTTATCATGAAAGAGCCTTGCCTCAGAACTTCAGATGAAGTCCATTCGTGAAAGATCTAACAAAATTGTCAAGAAATCATGACAGACGAGCATGCTCAGCGAAGTTATATGCCAAATTCCTCCTCCGTCCAACATACAAATTTCTTGATGCTTACATGTCTTGTGGATGCTCCACGTATCAACCAGGTGATGGACTGGCTCATCCTATTTGTGTTCGATTGGAGATTGTGTCCAACTCCGGCTAATTTTGAGGCATTGAGTTATTAGGTCTATTTTTAGGTGCACTTGTTCGAGTGCATTTATTTTAATTTTTAATTCACATGGTGCAATGGTTCAGATTTTTTATATTCAGTAGTTGTTATGATTGATTTTGTTTCACAAGTTTGGCTATGATTGATCTCTTGATGGCCAAAGATTGTAAGGGTATATAAAGTGTAAACGCTTATTTTAATTCACTGAAGATAATAAGAGAAGTCTATTTTATGAGTTGATGGTGAAATTGCCAAAAACTCTAGAACAGGACTCTGAGAGTCTCAAATTCTTCATATAATCTCTCCATAAAACCCTAATCCCGTATAAACGCTTCCTTTCCCTTATATGGCCATTCGATAGCCCAAAATCTTTAATCCTTTCAAAATCACTACAAATCCATACCATAACCTAAGACTCTTTCCCTTCATTGGCTAGCAGCACAAAAAACCTACCAAAACACCATCAAGAACCATTTAAATCCTACCAAGAACCATGACAATCACTGCCACCCCCAATAGATATACTCGATCATAGGATTTCAAGAATGAAGGCTATTAAACACGGATCATCTTCCTTCGAACAATTTTGGTTGTTCTTGTTTTGTTGTAACTTTGAAACATTTTAATTTCAATTGTTAATTTCTACAAGCTTCAAGGGTTATTTACGTAGTCTACTAATAGTAATTGTTTGACAATTAAGCTTCCACAGATCTCTGACTAGTAATTTGACCTATTAGGCGCTCCTTTAGGTCTTGTTCTGTCACCAGTTTTAAAACTTAATTTTTGCATCGGTTTCATTTATCCGCTAGCGGTTTTGGTTGACAGTTTCAGCATTCTTACAACAGAGAAAGGGACAGGGAAATGTAATCTGCTAGAATAGGAAATTCCTGCTATGTAATCCTCATATATAAAGTAGTATGAACCTAGATGAATGTGTACTTTGGCCATGTGAATTTAAACTAAGAAACCAAGCCAAAACAAAGGAAGAAAAGAAAAGAAAAAAGAGCGGAACCAATATTGTATTTAGGTTTCAGACTAGAACAGCCCAAACAACCAAAACCGGACCGAAATTACCGAAACCGTAAAATCATGGCATCAACAAATGGCAAAAAACAGAGAAAGAAAAGAAAAAAAGAAATACTCCCTTGACCATAGGGTGAGAATAGCCGCTTAATCCTAATACTGACCTATGAGTAATGGATCCAACTTTGACAATTTCCAGTAGAGATACTCCCAAGAGCCAGAAGCACTCAAGGAAAGGCTATAGGACTAGTACAGAATTGTTATCAAAATCAAACAAAGAAATAATAATATATATAATAATAATAAAAGAGCAGTGTTCCAACATCAGAAAGCAAAGTTCCTTGCAATAATTACTGCATACAGACGAGCACAAACCCCAACAGAGGAAGATGAGTAAGGTGTTAGAGGGAGTCAATAAACTTGTTTAATAATGTTTGTGGCCATTACCATAAGGCAGCAAAGGAACAAACAAGACGATATGAAGTGGTTGCCAATTTTCCTACACAATATTTTAAAGAAAATGTTTAAATGGTTAGCTGAGATTTATTAGGAAGAAAGCTCATATGAAGTTCGACGAGGGCAGATAATGACCTAATTAAACCCTCATTTTACACCATTCAAATTACTCAACACTCACACATCGCTAAAAAACCCACTCTTTTAGGAAATCCGCCTACGTAATACCATAACAAAAAGATTTGTATGGAACTATGGATTGCAAGATTGGTGGACGCAGTTAATTTAGAAGACATCCTCTTTAAATCCCACATCTCCTAGCACAAGAAAGGTGAAGCTAGTAAATACCTTGGCAAAAGAATTAATGAGCCTAAGATGCTATAGAGATGCGCAAATCCACATTGACTTATTGGGCAGATACACTATTTTAAAAGAGAAATTAATTTATGGAAAGAATAACAATAATAAATTTCAGTTAGGCCCCAATTCTTCAATTAGGTTACAATGAAGGTTCACATTTTGTCAACTGAACTCAAATCTTGCCTAGGCTTTACTAAAGAATTTCTGCCAAGCTTGAACAAATGTTGACTTTGCCCTTTGCACTCTTTTCAATAAAGATTAGAGACTTGCAAATAGTAATTACTAATTGACAAAGGAAAGCAAAGATGAGTTTAGTATATGTATAGGACCAAAACTAGTGGACCATACACCATAACATGAAAAATAAGTTAATTGATGATAAATTATTCTAATAACATATTGTGGTTGCAAGTAACCTTGGAAGAAAACCACTTCTTTTCATAGTTATACTTAAACAGGAAGCTAACTGATAACTGTTAACCTTGATTGTTGAGGTCCTCAACAAGTTCAAGAGGAAAACAGAAGCGATAATCGGAAAAGCAACTATATATGCAGAGAGCATGAACATACATGCAACATCAATAACATTTGAAGTAAGTTTGTAAGCACTAATTAAACAAAAATATATCAGCAAGTAATTCCTTGAGTGAATGTGAAGGGAATCAACCTAGAAAGGTCGCACCCAAAAGACTTGACCAAATCATTTGTTGTTTGAAGCTTGTTAGAGCTATTATTGTCATTTATCTTATGAGGGTATAATAGTCATTTTGGATGTAATGCATACCAATATAAATAACATGAGATGCAACCTAAGGGTTTCATGTCCTTGCAATCTCTTTTCTCATATTCTCTCTCCTTCTTTTCTCCTTCTTCTCTCCAAATTCGGCTATTTTTTGTATATTTTCATGAATCGTCGTTCTCGTTCGTGTTCGTGGTCGTTCGTAGCATTTATGAGATCTAGGTTTCTACAGATTCGTTGGTTGTTCATTGTCGTTTGTGGTTCATTGTGAGATCTAAGATTTCTACAGATCTCGTTTTTTGTTGCATCTGCAAGTATGAGGAGATCGAATCCCCTGGCAAGGTTAACATTGTGGTGGTGGTAGCAGAGGTGGTTCTCCTTTACCGTTATTCATAATGTTGAATTGAAAAAATCAATTACACAGTAAAACTCAATAGGACGAACTACCTTGTCTAGTCCAAGTCTATCAAAGTAGTGTTGAGGGCGAAGAAGAAGTTGAATTTTTTACGAAGAACCCCGTCTGAAACGTCCGCCGATTATGAGAATTGGATGAGTGTTGATGCATACGTTATGTAGTGTGTTGATGCATACGTTATGTAGTGGTTGTGGCATAGTATGGAGCCGCACATTGTTTCTAATGTTCAGTAATGTGAATCTTCAAACATATTTGGACATCTTTAGAAGAATCATATTCACAAAAGCAGAACGTAGCCTGTATCTATGAGTTGTACGAGTTATTGTTTAATACAAAGCAAAATGGGAAGCTGTGCATGAATATTTGGATTCAAAGAAGGCTTTGTGGGAGGAACTGCTACAATATCATCATGTTACTACTAATTTGAAGGAAGCTCAGTGACAGAAGGAAGAGTTTCATGTTTCACTTATCTAGCCGGCTTGGATCCTGTCCCGAACCTTATAAGGCTCAGATCCTTGCTGGAGAGCAGTTACCTACGGTGGCAGATACTTTCTCCCGTCTCAATCATTCCTTCCTAGGACAAAATTCTGTGGTGCCGAGTAATGACTCTTCTGTCCTGATTACTAGTGCTGCTGGTCGTGATAGTAGACGTGGTGGTCGTTGTGGTAAGATGGTGGTCGTAGTTTTGGTCGAGGAGTAGACATGGTAATAGAGACAATGGTCATGGTAGTGGTGGTCGTGGCCAACAACGGAAGTGTAACTATTGTGGAATGCTTCGTCACATCGAAGACTACTATTGGGACAAGTGGGGTAAACCAGAATATGCATATCAAGTGCATGGTGAGAATATGCAGTCTCAAGACACTTCTGCTCCCCGAGATGATACTTCAGTTTTCAATCAGACTTCCACGTCCGATACCTCATCTCCATTGGAATAGATCATCAAGAAGTTGAACCTGCTTGCTAGTACCACCTCTCAACCTACTGCAACCATGGCACATATAGATAATCTTGCTTTCGTAGCAACCCAGTCACCATCCACCCCTTGGGTCATCGACTCAGGAGCAAGTTCTCATATGTCTGGTATAAATTCTCTCTTTAATCATCGTAGTCCTATGAAACATAATATTATCTTAGCTGATGGATTTACTTGTCCTGTGCTTGGGAAAGGTGTCATTCACCCTACTCAATCACTGTCATTATTTGACTCATATATGTGCCTAATTTTTCTTTAAATTTGCTATATGTGAGCCAGTTAACCAAATATCTCCAATGACTTGTAGCATTTTCTTTCGATTCTTGTGTTTTTCAGGACCTCGGGACGAGAAAGATAATTGATTCGAGGCATAAAAAAGATGGATTGTGTTACTTGGATCTACCTGAAAAATGCTTTCACTTCTGTTTCTATTTCTCTGTTGCATTATCGTCTGGGTCATCCATCTTTGGCTAAGTTGTGTTAAGTTGTTCCTAGTTTGAGTCATGTTTATATTCTTGAATGTGAAACTATCAGTTAGGCAAGCATCATCGTAGTTTTCTCCTCATGTTGAGAGTCATCAGTTACAATCTTTTGAACTTATTCATTTTGATATTTGGGGTCCGTCTAGAGCAAAAGTCCAAAACGATTTCAGTATTTTATTTTATTTTTATGAATATTCCAGAATGACTTGGTGTTATTTAATGAAAGAAAGATCTGAGTTTCCAAATGTTTATCCACTTTTTATAATGAAGTCTATTTTCAGTTTGATAAACGTATAAAAATATTGCGTTATGATAATACTTTGGAGTATACTCAATCTTCTGTAAACACTTTCTGTGTTAATCGTGGTATTATTCATCAAACCAGTTGCATTCACACCTCTCGGCAAAATGGTATAGCCGAACGTAAACATCGACACCTTTTAGATGTGGCTCGAACTCTCATGTTCAACATGTATGTCCCTAAACAATATTGGACAGATGTCGTTCTTACTGCATGGTATCTAATTAATCGCATGTCATCATCTGTATTAAATAATCAAGTTCCATTCTTCATATTACATACAATTGTCCCTCATTTTTTCTTACCTCCTCGAGTGTTTGGGTGTGTCGCTTTTGTTCACAACTTGGAACCAAATCGAGACTAGTTGTCTCCTCGATCTCTGAAGTGTCTTTCTTGGTTATCCTCGTACTAAAAAAGGTTATCGTTGTTATAGTCCACAGTCACGCAAGTATTATGTCTGTACAAATGTTACCTTCTTCGAATCTACCCCTTTCTTTCTCTCAGGAGACTGTCTTATTTCATTTTTATCAGATTTGGTGTCTTCCATACCACTTGCGGTCATTCCTAAATCAGTTTTTGTCTTCATTCCTCCTTTACAGGTTTATCAGCAATCCAAGGACAGACCAGTGGTTCTGCAGAATTCAGCTCTCAACCAATCAGCTTCCGAGCCTCCGGTTTTTGTTTCCATCACCACATATCCAGGTGATATTCCTATTGCTCTCAGAAAAAGCAAACACCTTTGTACCACAAAGAACAAACATCTTATCTCTAATTATGTTTTCTTACATCGTACTTCCTCGTCTTTTCATGCATTTGATGTTTCATTGTCTTCCATTTTCATTCACAAAACTTATAAGCAGGCTATGTCATCTTATAGTTAGAAAATGGATGAGGAGATGTGTGCTTTACAGCAAAATCATACTTGGAAGCTTACATAACTTCCTGTTGGAAAGTAGACAGTAGGTTGTCGATAGGTGTACACTGTTAAGTATCATCCGGATGGTTCGATTAAGCGCCTCAAGGCACGGTTGGTTGCAAAAGGGTATACTCAGACATATAGTGTGGATTATATGGAAACTTTTTCTCCAGTGGCTCGGCTGAATCCAGTTCAGATTCTTATCTCTGTGGCAGTTAATCGCCAATGGCCTATATATCATTGGACATAAAGAATGCTTTCTTGCATTGTGACTTACAGGAGGAGATCTATATGGATCAACCACCGGAGTATGCTGTGGCTGGAAATAGAAAAATTGTATGTCGATTGAAGAAAGCATTATATGGGCTGAAACAGTCACCCGAGCTCGGTTTGACAAGTTCAGTTCAGTTCTTATTCAGTATAGATTTCAACGCACCACATCAGATCATTCAGTATTTTGTCATTCTTCCTCGGCAGATATTATTCTGTTGATTGTTTATGTTGATGATATCATTATATATGGGAGTGATTATGTTGGGATTGTAGACTTAAAAGCGTATCTTAATCGTCAGTTTCATACTAAGGATTTGGGTCTTCTTCGATATTTTTTTGGAATCGAGGTTGCTTGATCTAAGAAAGGTGTGTATCTATCGCAACGCAAGTATGTTCTAGACTTGCTCTCAGAGACTGGGATGTTGGAATATCGGCCAGTTGAAACTCCTACGGATTATCATGATAAACTTGATGCTGACAGGAAAGAGTTATTTGAGGATGTTGGACATTATAGACGGCTGGTTGGAAACTTATATATTTCTGTTACGCGACCAGACATCTCCTATGCAGTTGGAATAGTTAGTCAGTTTATGCATGTCCCTCGGCAACCACATTGGGAGACTATCTCTTGCATTCTACGATACTTGAAGGGTGCACCTGGAAGGGGTTTGTTGTACAAACCTTCACAGTTACTTACGATGGTAGGATTCAGTGATGCTGATTGGGCGGACAGTCGCAATGATAGGAGGTCTACTTCTGGCTATTGTACATTTGTGGGTGGCGATCTTGTCACATGGCGTAGTAAGAAGCAGAATGTTGTTGCTCGTTCTAGTGCAGAGGTCGAGTACCGTGCGATGGCTCATACAGCTTTTGAGATGATGTGGGTGCAGTATCTTCTTCATGAAATGGGAATTATGGTTCCTATTCCTATGGAGATGTATTGTGACAATCACTCGGCCATTTTCATCGCCAGTAATCCAGTGTTTCATAAACGCACTAAGCATATCGAGGTGGATTGTCATTTTGTTCATGATTTTTGTTGAAGAAACAGATCGTCACTCCTTATATTCAGTCTGAGAATCAATTGAGTGATACCCTCACCAAACCACTTGCTCGTGGTCTATTTTCTGATTTATGTAACATGTTGGGCATGTCTGATCTATATGCGCCAGCTTGAGAGAGGGTGTTAAAGTTATTATTGTTATTTATCTTATGAGGATATAATAGTAATTTTGGATGTACTGTATATCAATAAAATAACATGAGATGCAACTTAAGGATTTCATGTCCTTGCAATCTATGTTCTCATATTCTCTCTTCTCCTTCTTTTCTCCTTCTCTTCTCTCCAAATTCCACTAAGCTATATAAGAATGTGGAACCATAGGAAGGAAAAGAGATTCAGCATTCAATGGAATCCAAAACAATGTTGTTTTATACTCTCAATATCGTTCGCTATATAAAAAATAACGTGCAGCTATACATAAGTCAAAGGAAATCACTTTTGTAATAAAACTCTAATTTCTTTCCAAGAAAGTAAAACTAATTATGATCTAATTAAAAACTCGTAGCAACCTCAACTTCCTTTTAAGTAAGATTACATACCCAAAAAAAAAAAATCAGGATCCTCCCAAACCTTCTGTTTCTTTGATCCTATCATAACTAAACTCGAAACTAGTCTAATATCTAAAATAACTGATAGGAGATATATTCCCAAAATTTAAGAAACGATAATTTCCCCCCTTTGAAACTAAGACTATTTTCGATTTATATCTCTAGTTTCCTCCTCTTTAAATTAGACATTTCAGTCAAATCTGGAAGATAACCAGGCCAGATGGTTTACAAGAAGAAGAAAAAAGATATCTCCACATCTCACAACAAGATATCACAATCTTTTCTCTGCTTCAATTAATGGAAATTCTTCATTCTGATCAAACTTGTCAACTTCAGCCTTGAACACATAATGTATGATGAAGAAAATCATGCCTCCCGACTCTAACTCATATGGCACTAGTGGCAGTAAATGAATGGCATATAGATAATGCTGCTTGAAGTTGATGTCAAGGATGGTGGGTGCCAGAGCAGATGTCAAACAATGGTTGCCGGTCGAAAGAGTGGTGTCCAGGTTGTAAAGCCCTTTCCAGAAGGAGGAACAATTGCTTGATGGTCCGATGGAAGAGTGGCTCTTATGATCATTGTTGGGTTTGTTGCAGCTGCTACGTTAGTAAGCCAACATCGATAGTTGTAGTGTCAATGGGGATAGTCATGTTGGTTCAGCCAGGTGTCTGAATTGAGTCGAGAACCACAGTGAAGGGATCATTTCGGCTGTGTTTGGTTTGGTGGTAAGTGAGAGGAAGGAAAGGAACATGAAGTGTTTCACCTAGAAATGGGATCCCGTTTACATAGGATAAAGTTCCATTTTCCTTTGCTTCCTTCACTTTCTTAGCAACCAAACACATTAGTATCCCTCATTTCTATCCCCTTCCACTGAAATCACGGATACAAACTTGCTAGCAGTATGAGTCTGACAAGCATATTCTGTATCGTAAGTGGTCAAATAAGCTAAATCAATCTATATTCACCATGATAGATAAAACTAACCTTACATGTAGCTTAAGATCACCATATGAAATACCCAAAAACATTCAACAACAAACAAAGTCTGTGATAAGGAGTTAATATACTAGCATTTACTTAGTTTCTCATAGAATTCTTATACCCGTGGCGAAAGATAATAAAAAGTAACGGGACTTCAAACAGATCGTATATATGAAATAAGATTTTTCTTACCTCAAAATTTTGGAGTACGGACTACAATTGGATGGTATGGTGTTACCAATAATCTCCACAGGAGCAAACACCATCTCTAATATGATGAAATCTCCTAGAATCCCTCATAATTATCTCCCTTTTAGTAATCATAGAAACAAACTTGCATGCTGTATGACAATCACCACAAACTCTCAAATTTTTTGTTATTCTCAATGGCATCCCATCTTTTGTATTAAGGAGACCGAAAGCTATAGCTAGCTTCTCACTATGCCCACAAAGCATCTCCTCCTTCATCTCGTCATCCACATCATGAAGTATAGAGGACAAGTCTGGCGTGTAACCAAGCGCTTTCATTTGGTTTCTTAGCACATGCCAAACCTCTGCAATCCTTGTGCCCCAGGAGCATGCTTTATCCATCGCACTAAATGTATAAAGTCTTTTATCAACTTCAATAGAGCTGAAACCAACTGTTTTTTGCAATCCTCTCTCGTTCATCATTTCTCTTGTCTTTTTCACCATCTCCCACATTTCAGCAGAAGCATAGATATTCGAAAGAAGTACATGGGTACCAGACTGATCAGGCTCCAGAACCAAGAGCTTATTAGCCACTTGCTCCGCTAATCCTACTCTCTTATGCATTCTGCAAGCACCCATCAAAGCGCCCCAAACACTAGCACTAGGCTTCAGTTTCATTTGCTCTATCAAAGATACTGCCTCATCTATCATGTTAGCCCGACCAAAGAGATCAACCATACATGAATAATGCTCATTCGTCGGAACAATATTGTAGTCATTACTCATAGATTCAAAATAGTGACGCCCCTCGTGAACCTTCCCTGAATGACTGCAGGCAGACAACACAGAGACGAAGGTGACCGAGTTAGGAAGGATCTTCTCAGACCTCATACGGTCAAACAACGCAAGTGCCCTTGAGCACATTCCGTGCATACCAAACCCTGCTATCATCGCACTCCAAGAATAAACATTCCTCATAGCCATCAAACTGAAAACCTTGTAAGCCATCTCGACCAACCCACATTTGGAATACATGTCAAGAAGTGCGGTATAAGTAACAACATCAGCACCAACCTTGGACCTAACAATATACCCATGAACACTCCTCCCTTGCTGTAGTGCTCCCAACTGCGAGCAACCAAAAAGGACGCTCGCAAGCGTGACCTCGTTCGGCACGACATCCTCTTCC